>OY804584.1:79056816-79302711 GCA_963680875.1 Bathymodiolus brooksi
TTTCAAAATCATGACTTTGTAGACACAGCTATTGCTGAATTAGTAGATAATGGTTGTGCAATTAAAGTGCCCTTCAAGCCATACGTTGTAAGTCCCTTAAGTGTAGCAACACAAAAATCTGGCAAGAAACGCTTAATTTTAGATTTGAGTGTCTTAAATAAATTTGTTCGTAAGGACAAGTTTAAGTATGAAGACTGGAAAGTGGCTATTCAACTGTTTGGCCAAAATTGTTACATGTACAAGTTCGACTTAAAGTCGGGGTACCATCATTTTGATATTTGTACTAAACAACAGACATATTTAGGCCTCTCGTGGAAAGGTAATTGTTATTGTTTCACTGTTTTACCATTTGGGTTGCTCTCCTCCCCTTTTTTATTCACGAAATGTTTGAGAGCCATGGTTAAATACTGGAGATCTAAAGCTGTAAATATTGTATTGTACTCGGATGATGGTTTAGGTATGAGCTTAGATTACGATTCTTGTTTCAAAGATTCATTCTTCATTAGAAAATCCTTAACTGAAGCTGGTTTTTTGATTAATGTTGATAAATCAGTTTTTACACCTGCTCAATCAATTGAGTGGCTTGGTATAATATGGGATTCAGTGAATTTTTCATTGCAAATCCCGGATAGACGGGTACAGAATTTGATAGAATCTGTGAGTCTAATATTGTCCGAATTCCCTTTGATCACTGCCCGTAACCTAGCTCAGGTAACAGGTAAAATTATATCAATGTCACCTGTAATTGGAAACATTTCAAGATTGATGACCCGCTATTGTTACATGATCATTGAAACGAGGTCAGCTTGGGACAGTTTACTAGAAATTATTCATTCATATCAGGTCAAGGCCGAATTAGTGTTTTGGCAAGAAAACATAGTAAAGTTGAATCGAAAGTATTTAGCAGGTTATAGTTGCTCATCTGTAGTAATCTATTCAGATGCTAGTGATATCGCTGCTGGTGCTTGTACTGTAGAATTGAAATCAAAAAATGTTCATACAATGTGGAACTCGGTTGAAAAAGTTCAGAGTTCAACCTGGCGTGAGATGAAAGCTATTGAGCTTGCTTTAAGTTCGTTTAAAGATCAATTTCAAGGTAAAACAATTAAATGGTTTACAGATAACCAAAATTGTGTTAAAATTGTCAAATCAGGTAGCATGAAATTAGAACTGCAGAAGTTAGCTAGAAGCATATATTCCACTTGTGTTACAGAACGTATGTATCTGATGTTTTAGAATTTAAGAATACAGCTGGTATATTTGTACCAGGTACAAATCCTAATTCCATTTTTGGAAAGGAACCATTTATTACGCCGGTGTTGGCAGTAAAATTTCAATTTTGAAATTTGTTTTGGCAGATATTCTTAAAGTTATAATTTTGTTTACATTGATGGTAATGTTCATTTATGCGTTTTTGCATGGTCATAATGTAGCACAGAGTTTGGCATGGCCCTAATTTCTCGTGGCATGGCCGGAATCTTTTTTGAAGAATGGCATGGCCTATCAAAATAAAGGTATGTTCGAAACATGAAAAATTTTATGCATATTTATTATACTTTTTAGTAGAATTTTCTTTTTGACACGGCCCTGGCCTAAATAGTGGGGCATGGTCGGAACAGCTTGTTTTGTGACTGTTCGGAACATGTTGAAATTGACATGACCCTATTACATAGCGGCATGTTTGGAAAATGTGAAATTGGACATGGCCCTAGTATTATTTTATTAATATTGTAGTGGCAAAGTCGATATGGATATGCAGTTGCAATATCTAGCATTATATTTAATTTGAGATAATTGTTTGTATATATGTTTACGATGAATAGCATGAATTCAGCGTGTTAATTTCAAAATTGAATGAATGATTTTTATAAGTTTTTCATTTGTTAATACAATTTTCAGCCATTTTTCAATTTGGGAGATGGAAGGACTTGTCAAAAGATACTTCAAGTTTATCTGGTGGTTTGTTAAATTTGGCGGAGAAGTTGCCCCAGATGTGTTTGAATTCCAGAGCAGACTCAACTAGACGCTGTTATAAAAATGCCTTTGAAAAATGGTGCAAATGGTGTGTATCTGTAAAGCTTCCTTCTTTCCCAGCAACAGAATTTCATGTCTCCTTGTATTTAATACACTTATCCGATTAAAAGTGGTATTTTATCTTATACTACAGCTAGGGAAATACTGTTATCTGCTTTAAGTAGTATTGGTTTAGAAAAATCTAGGTATTGCCTACATAGTTTACGGTCAGGTGGCGCTACAGCAGCAGCTAGCGCAGGAGTTGACGATAGACTTTTCAAAAAACACGGACGATGGAAAAGTGATAGTGCTAAAGATGGTTATGTCAAAGAAAGTATTTCTAATAGAATGACAGTTTCTAAACAGCTCGGTTTGTAAGATTTGATATTGTATTGTATATATTTTTATCTACAAGACGTTATTACCCCTTCTTTGTTTTGATTTTCGATTGTTGGCTGCACGTCTGGCGAGCTGATCCCAAAATATTTGGTGTTTGTGTCTTTTTATGATAATTGATGATGTTAAATACATAAATAATTTATGCTCGGTTGAGGAACGAATAAGAGCATAAATATATTTATTTAAGATACTTAAGAACACGTGTTCGTATTTACCTTTAAGGTCAAACGTGTGCTTTATTTAAAAATATAAGCGATATGATTAGCTTACATTGGCATTTAACTCCAAGGTCAAAGTTTCTTTATGTGCTTCACGAGCTCCTTTTGCTTTGCGGAAAATACTACATTCTTTATAAGATTCGACGCTCGGCCTTCGGTGCAGCTAACCTCCCCCCCCCCCCCCCCCCCCCTACCCAACCCGGTTGTAGTTTTGTAATATGTTTAAGAAAATAATTTGCAGCCATCATAAATAAACATATTTATACTTATTTTCATATTGTAATTTATATTTTTTGTCGTTGTAAATAAGAGTAATTTTCTACTGTTGCAGCGGCCAGTGCAGATTCATGTGTGATGTTAATAGGGACTATATTTGTATTTAATTAATAAATTGTTGGCTGCACGTCTGGCGAGCTGATCCTAAAATATTTGGTGTTTGTGTCTTTTTATGATAATTGATGATGTTAAATACATAAATAATTTATGCTCGGTTGAGGAACGAATAAGAGCATAAACAAAATTGTTAATCGCATAAGAACATACATAGTGCGGGTGTATACAGTCATTTCAGTTTAATTTACCGAATAAACTCAAGATATTTTTGTTATATACAAACAAAAAATATGGAACACTTCACGAATTTGAGTGTCATCCTTGAGCAGGGGCCATGCTAATCTTCTCTGTATCGTTCCAATTTTAGTATATGTACTGCCGAAGCGAGTACACTGTATGATTCACATGAACGACTTATATAGTCAGTCTAATTGTATTGTGGTATCATATGCTTTAGGATATTTGCATATTGATGGATAAAAATCCCAACGTGGTGTATACGTTTATTTCATTGACTTAGCAATATAAGCTATCCTTATAAACTAATGTATTCTATCCTTATAAACTAATGTTATCTAATAACACATGAAAAGTTATTTAATCCGAAACACTTCCGGTTGCGCATGTGCAGGTCATACTTCCGGCTTCAGACAGGCCTCTTCCGGTCATGCGACTTCCGGTCACTTCTGGTGACGTCATATCCGGTTGCGCACGCGCACGCGATCATTGCCGGTATCATCACCTCACAGCACGACCTCAAATATGACCTTGTCCGTACCCATATACTACTCCGGTCCTTTCCTCATTCATGATTTATCACCGTGTGGAGGATTTGCCTTCGCCCCGTTTTTTTATTTGTCTGCGTGGAGTTGGCGTTTGTCATGTTGTCAAATTACATCATGTTTGTAGTTTCGTGTTCTAATATCCGCTACGACTTCCGAGTGAAAACTATGTTCGATTTGCCTTGAATCTCATTTGTTTTGCATCGAGTTCCTGTTTTGTTTATGTTATTTGCATTTATTTACGTATACTGGTGTCCAAATCTATTTCCATATCAGATGATGTTCGTGTTGTTTAACAAGCAACGACGGTTTTCACATATGGAGCAAGAACTGCCAACCCTTCCAGAGCACCTGAGTGCACCCTGAGGTTTAGTGAGGTTCGTGTGGCTTGATATTTAGTTTTCTGTGTTATATAAGTTATCTACGTTCCTATCCGTATACATAGAGATATTACCACCCTGAAGTAGCCAAGTATATCCGGAGGCGCAGCCGAAGGGTGTACAGGCTACTGAAGGGTGTTAAAATCTCCATATCTACGGATAGGAACGTAGATAGCGAATTTATCCCCGGTTAGAGTCAAAAATAAGACATTTTGAACCTAGGCGGCCCAGGTAAAAGTGACGTTTTCTTTGTTTTGGGAAAGAATAACCAAAAAATATGAAAGTTTCGAGTGCTTTTAACTCGGTGTAAGATACTACCTTTGGTAGAACCCTACAGTTGATCAAATTAACAGCTTTTTATTCAATATATAACCAAAATTAACTAAATTTGACTTTGGAGTGTAACGTTGCGAGCTTTGACGTCATATTATCCCCGTTTTGAAAAATATAACAACATTTGATTGGTTAATGGCTAGTTGCACTCGGTAATATGGCCTAGCAACACCCGGGAATATGGTTTTTTAATACCCGGAGTTTTAACCAATCAAAAGTTGCTATAATTTTCAAGCCCGGGATAATGTTTCGTAGATCGTTGTTTGCCCTTTTCTCTTTTTTTTCTTTTAGACATTGTGTTGTCTGTTCTTCTTTGATTTATTGCTTCTAGTTACCCCTTTAGTATCTTCAAACTTTTCTTAAGTGCCTGTCACAAAACATTGCTTTGCTAGACGGCCATCGGATTCTCTCATAAAAGTATTTTGTATTTTGCTAGGATGGCCAGAGGAGTAGTTAGTGTTGATATTTTGTGGACTATCATTGTTTCACTTGCACTATTTCATTAGTTAATAGACCTTTTGCACATTCTCGATTTGATCTATAAAATTATAAATTTTTGTTATACTTTTTAAGCGAGTTATTTCCCTTACCACGGGTAAGATGGCACCCGGCCTAGCAAGTCCAAAGGACAGGGCAACACATTTGAGAACAATCTTCTCATAATTTATAGATAATCTAGCTTTGTAAAAGATGGGAGAATTTTTTTTTATAGTAAAAAGGAAATTCAGAAGTTGAACAAATTATGGGGAAAATTTGCATGAAAGAGGATCCTTTTCCCGACTTAAAGGGAAATAACTCATGTAAAACGTATAATTTTAGAATTAAAGCCGGAAATGTGCAAATGGTTTATTGTCATGTTCTTGGAAACCTTGAAGCAAGAATATGATACGTTAATATTTGCTACAAAATATGAACTATATTTACCATGATCGTTCATTCGAATACTCGTCTAGGTCGAATTAAATTAGAGGTACCTTTGATGAAGGACTGTCGTGGTCGTGATCGTATGGTAGTTGGATTGATAACTACCTGTGCAATTAGTGCCTATCACCACTAACGTTGTGAGTTCGAACCCCGCTCAGGCGAGCTGTATTCGATACAACATTATGTGATTAAGTTTGTCAGCAACTTGCGACAGGTCGGTGGTTTTCTCCCGGTACTCCGGTTTATTCCACCAATAAAACTTACCACTATGATTAGCTGAAATATTGTTGAGAGGGGCATTAAACAGCATAACCCTAGTCATCTAACCCCTTCGACAACGAGCCAACGAAATTCGACTGCACTTCTTACAGCCTGGATCATGTATTATAAATAATTAAAGACTTGTTTGTTGATGCAATGTTTTATTGGTAACACTTTACATATGTTCTCTTAATCCGTCCTTTCAGCGACCTGCAACAGAAAAAATAAGTTATATTAAACGTTGATACAAAAAGTTGTTACAAAGCACATACAACGAAGGAGGAAGAACTAAAATAAAAGCATATCATGGAAGCAATTTGGCTTTATCATAAAAAGACAAAACTGGGAGAACTGTGAGCAAAAGGAATACAGGAGTTATGGTGTTTAACGCCACTTTCAACAATACTTCAGATATATCGTGGCGGTCAGTTTTCTTGGTGGAAGAAATGGGGGTATCCGGAGAAAACCACCGACCTGCCATAAGACAATGCCAAACTTTATCACATAATGTTGCATAGAGTACACCTCGCCTGAGCGAGATTCGAACTCACAACGTTATTGGTGATAGGCACTGATTGCATAGGTAGTTGTAAATCCAACTACCAAACAATCACGACCATGGCGCCCCCTATGCACACATATGCTTTACTTCTAACGATCTTGTAGTTGATGAAATGGACGACGCCCCCCCCCCCCCCCCCCCCCCCCCAAAAGGAAATACAGAAGCTTAAATGAACCTGTTCAATAAATGTGTTATCAATTTGTCGATTTTATGTCAATCTATCTCAGACTTTGTAAACCTTATCATAGTTTTTTTAATCCTGTTTAGGGCCTTTTGTTTATTTAATCCCGAAGATTGTATTTGACTTCCCAATTTTTTGACTATGCGCGTACCTGATGAAGGTTATTTTGAGCGTACCTGATGAAGGTTATTTTGAGCGTACCTGATGAAGGTTATTTTGAGCGTACCTGATGAAGGTTATTTCAGAAAAGCACTAAGTTAGATATCTACGTATTTATTAGGCGTAGCAATCAAAATCATACCCTTTTCTTGACCTTCCAAATATTTTAAATATTTTTGGAAGTGGTTATAAAGGGGTGATATGATAACAATCTGGGATTAAAGAGGAGATTTGGGAAATATTAGGAACATTTCAGCTATCTTTATTCTTTGTCCTTGTTTCTTATTCATATTGTACAAGACACTCCCTCCCCCCAACCAGTGTTTTGTTGTCCACTTTAATGGCTGGAATTGTATATTGGTACTTTTTGCATGTTGACTTTAAGGTGTCATAGAGTCTGCTAATTTGTCCAAATTCTTTCTAATAGATATAACATTCTATGCTAACATGAACTTCTAATATGCAAAACAATACATTTTCAATGTTTGATTATAATTTCTTTCACACAATAGAATCCTGTTATGCAAACTGGGCATTCGATGACTTACTACATTAGTATACCAGGGACAGTTGTGGTCGTTTGATTTACAACTTCCTATGCAATCGATGTAGTTCGATGTGTGTACTCGATAAAACATTATGTGATCAAGTTTGTCAGTGACTTGCGACAGGTCGGTGGCTTTCTCTGGACACTCCGGTTTCCTCATCCAATAAAATTGACTACAATGATATAACTGAAATATTGTTGAAGGTGTCGTTAAACAATGTAACCCTAACCCCCATTAATATATCATACAATATATAATTTCTACATTTAATTTGTAGTTGTGTGTGACCAGTGAAGTGCTAATCTCACTCTGAAAACGAAACATGCATGAATTCCTTTAATTAGCACACTTTGTTATGAGTCAGGCGCGTAGCTCCCTATACGCCAACACGCAGTTGTGTGCACATCGGCGTGATGAAAAAAAAATAAAGAGCAAAAAAAAAAAAAAAATAAAATAAGGAATAATAAAAATTAAAAAAAAAAGTGGAAAACAAAGTCTATGGCGAACACGCTGGAGTATATAACACCTCGCGATCAGATGCCAACTTCACTTTGTGAGACACTTGATGCGGTAAACCCTGGTACTATATCCTTCTATAGATACCATCTTGTGTATCATGTTGACAATGCCGGTAACAAGTGCTACCGCAGAGTGATCGTTCAGAGTACAACGTCGGTTGAAGACATATGTACGATCAACAATGAATAACGATAGGTTGTCATCGCTAGCATTAATACATATCCATCGCGATTTCAGTGTGGATTAGACAAAGTTATGGAGAAGTTCGTGTGTGCTAAGACACGAATAACAGATTTTGGGCAATTCTAAGTAAATTCTGTCTAACAAAATCATGAAATCAATGTATTGCTTATGTATTCAATTTACCCATGAAAACACCCCAGAACGCACCATTTTGCATCTAGTAAAAAAAAAAATTCGGGGAGGGGGGGGGGGGAACCAGGTTTGGTTGCTTGCACTGTAAAAAAGGCTAGCTACGCCCCTGTGAGTGGTCGTTAGATATATGATATTTACATTACTGATTGAATGGCTAATGGAAATTAAAAAGTTCCATAGCCTCTCCCCTGCCCCTCCTTTACTTGCAGTAATTCTCTCGGAAAGTATCACAAATGTTATTGTTTTATCTTACTTACAGTCAGTACTTTCACATATGCTTCTGTGTCGACCGTAACATGCAAAATTATACCAGCTTCCATTCGGGTGCATTGTAACACAGTTTGGAGTTGCACCTAAAAAGAAACAATGAAACTTGTATAATAATTGAGGAATAAGGGGTCACTTTCATGATAAAAATATACAATGAAATACTAGAAAAACACAATTCTGCAAACAAAGACACGTACGTTTTGATCGAAGCCAAAACTATTAAAAACAACAGACAAAGACATCACGGAGCATATTATCAAGGCATACCAACTCAAATCAACTGTACATATATATAAAGTCTTATTATCTAAACTAGGGAACGTATCCTTGTCTATATATTTCATATGAAATTGTAGTCGTGGAATTTGTGTTTATGTTTGTTTCAGTATTGTATATACTTGCACATGCATCGTAAAATTTTTACTTTGTGAATATTTTCAGTTCATTCATTATCAATTTGACGATCGTCTATCAGAATATGCAATTGATAAAATAGGACAAACATTTTTTTGTACAGCTGATCAATTAAATAAATAAAATAGTGAAAATTGAAATGACACTATAGTGTTTGGAGATTTTTGTCGAAATGTGCACATTTTATATTACATGTATTAGATACATGTTAATTCTTTATATATTTAAAGAGGATTACTAGCAGAAAATGGCTACAAGTAGCTCTTTTCAACATATGCAGGTAAACACAATGATGATGATAAGCTTAAAACATAATTAAATTTCATAAGATGTATGACAATATATACAGGACAAGACACACAATCATGCAACCTTTCATACAGATGCTCTCACTGACACACACCCATAATGAAATAACTTAAGACACGATTCAAGACAATATATACAGGACAAGACACACAATCATGCAAGCTTTCATACAGATGCCCTCACTGACACACACCCATAATGAAATAACCTAAGATCCAAGAAAATATATACAGTACAAGACACACAATCATGCAAACTTTCATGCAGATGCTCTCACTGACACACACTCATAATGAAATAACTTAAGACTCAAGACAATATACACAGGACAAGACACACAATCATGCAAGCTTTCATACAGATGCTCTCACTGACACACACCCATAATGAAATAACGTAAGATCCAAGACAGTATATACAGGACAAGACACACAATTATACAAACTTTCATACATATGCTCTCACTGACACAGACTCAAAATGAAATAACTAAAGACTCAAGACAAAATATACAGGACAAGACACACAATCATACAAGCTTTCATACATATGCTCTCACTGACACACACCCATAATGAAATAACTTAAGACTCAAGACAATATATACAGGACAAGATACGCAATCATGCAACCTTTCATACAGATGCTCTCACTGACACACATCCATAATGAAATAACTTAAGACACGACTCAAGACAATATATACAGGACAAGACACACAATCATGCAAGCTTTCATACAGATGCTCTCACTGACACACATCCATAATGAAATAACCTAAGATCCAAGAAAATATATACAGTACAAGTCACACAATCATGCAAACTTTCATGCAGATGCTCTCACAGACACACACTCATAATGAAATAACTTTAGACTCAAGACAATATATACAGGACAAGACACACAATCATGCAAACTTTCATACATATGCTCTCACTGACACACCCATAATGAAATAACTTAAGACTCAAGACAATATATACAGGACAAGACACACAATCATACAAGCTTTCATACATATGCTCTCACTGACACACACCCATAATGAAATAACCTAAGATCCAAGACAATATATACAGGACAAGACACACAATCATACAAACTTTCATACAGATGCTCTCACTGACACACACCCATAATGAAATAACATATTAAGACACGACTCAAGACAGTATATACAGGTCAAGACACACAATCATACAAACTTTCATGCATATGCTCTCACTGACACACACTCAAAATGAAATAACTAAAGACTCAAGACAATATATACAGGACAAGACACACAAACATGCAAACTTTCATACAGTTGCTCTCACTGACACACACCCATAATGAAATAACTTAAGACTCAAGACAATATATACAGGACAAGATACACAATAATGCAAACTTTCATACATATGCTCTCACTGACACACACCCATAATGAAATAACTTAAGACACGACTCAAGACAATATATACAGGACAAGACACACAATCATGCAAGCTTTCATACAGATGCTCTCACTGACACACACCCATAATGAAATAACCTAAGACTCCAGACAATATATACAGGACAAGACACACAATCATATAAGCTTTCATACAGATGCTCTCACTGACGCATACCCATAATGAAATAACTTAAGACTCAAGACAATATATACAGGACAAGACACACAATCATGCAAACTTTCATACATATGCTCTCACTGACACACCCATAATGAAATAACTTAAGACTCCAGACAATATATACAGGACAAGACACACAAACATGCAAACTTTCATACAGTTGCTCTCACTGACACACACCCATAATGAAATAACTTAAGACTCAAGACAATATATACAGGACAAGATACACAATAATGCAAACTTTCATACATATGCTCTCACTGACACACACCCATAATGAAATAACTTAAGACACGACTCAAGACAATATATACAGGACAAGACACACAATCATGCAAGCTTTCATACAGATGCTCTCACTGACACACACCCATAATGAAATAACCTAAGACTCCAGACAATATATACAGGACAAGACACACAATCATATAAGCTTTCATACAGATGCTCTCACTGACGCATACCCATAATGAAATAACTTAAGACTCAAGACAATATATACAGGACAAGACACACAATCATGCAAACTTTCATACATATGCTCTCACTGACACACCCATAATGAAATAACTTAAGACTCCAGACAATATATACAGGACAAGACACACAATCATGCAACTTTCATACAGATGCTCTCACTGACACACACCCATAATAAAATAACATAAGACACGACTCAAGACAATATATACAGGACAAGACACACAATCATACAAACTTTCATTCAGATGCTCTCACTGACACACATCCATAATGAAATAATTTACGATTCAAAACAATATATACAGGACAAGACACACAATCATACAAACTTTCATACAGATGCTCTTACTGACACACACCCATCATGAAATATCATAAGACAAGACTCAAGACAATATATACAGGACAAGACACACAATCTTACAAGCTTTCATACAGATTGTCTCACTGACACACACCCATAATGAAATAACATAATACACGACTCAAGACAATATATACAGGACAAGACACACAATCATACAAACTTTCATACAGATGCTCTCACTGACACACACTCAAAATGCAATAACTTAAGAATCAAGACAATATATACAGGACAAGACACACAATCATACAAACTTTCATACAGATATTCTCACTGACATTGTATTAGATTACATAATAAAATTTTAATCATTAAAGCCGTTAATTCCGTTTTAACTTGATGATGTACCTGTGACCGAAATATTAATAAAGAAAAATACTTACTTGATGTTGTTGGGTATCCACTTGCAAATTTAACAAATAAGGGTTTCTTGTTATCGTGGATCCAATAAAAATCATTTACTTTCGATGTCAAGCCAATCCAGTGATAATGACCTGTATGATTATATAAAACAGTTTATCTATAGTTAATCAATAAACAACAATTCAGTAATTGTCTTATCCAATAGAAAGGCTTGTAGATATCAAAGGGGCAATCATAAGTCGTATTTGAAGGACAGACCATGCAATGACTAAAAGTTAAAAGAACCACAAAAGACAAATGATGCCCCAGAAAGCCTTGAAACAACACGAACTCCACTAATAAAATCGGGAGTACCGCGGAAGGTTATGCAGCCTTTGCTCAACTATTGCCACCCGTCTTGCTATTAATTTTAAACAACGCGAACATAATCTAATATGGTGAGCGTGTGACACCACTTTAAGTAAGTACATTGATACAAATAACATGAATAAAACATAAACCCCTTACAAAACAAATGGAAGTAAAGATGAATCAAATCCAACATAATTTTTGTGTGGGAATCATTGTAAGCATCACTACACTTATCTAAAAACGTAAAGAAATGTAGTTGCACAACATTAGTAAATGATCTATTATTGTATTTCGTCATGAAGATAACTAATATACTGCCTCCTTGTCAAACAATAATTATTCAATTCATAACTACGGAATACATATCAAAGCACAGTCCCCTTGTATATTACCATCATTGGAAATTCTTTTTTAATTCTATGGTAGATTTCATTTCCAGAAAAGGGATAGATAATTAAAAATCATTGACTTGATCATCAGTCAAACACCACTTACACTTACCAATCTCGCGTAATAAAACACATTCCCAATGTCGGGGATTTCACCGTTCATTAATTATAACTGTCCAGACTTTCCTCCTGCAATAAGTTCGATTGTCATGATACATGCTTACATCATTGCTGTAGTGACGACATATAACACAAAGCTCTGCCTATTTTCAGAATAGTAAAAGTAAATTTTACCTGTTTTGCTACAAGCTTGTGTATAAAGTCATTTTCTTTCTTATCGTCAATTTTAACTATGACACCATTGAACCCCTTGCATTGTTTCTATAGCAAAAATGTAAATATTAAAGAAGATTCTGTCATTTCTTTGATTCTGATATTTTGAGGGGAGTCTTTGCTTTGTTTTGTTGTTGGTTTTTTTTTGCATTGATGTGCTTTGCTTTGGTGTTTGTGTGTGTGGGTTTTTTTTTTTTTTATTCATATGTATGTGCTTTTTTTTGTTTTTTTTTTGTTTGCATTGATATGTGTGTATTTATGTGTGTTTGGCAATCTAAGTGTACCTATATTTATATTCATTTCGATTCTAGTAACAGTCGCTGTTTGCAAATCCATGTATTTACACAAATGGTATCTATAGACAATGACATCATCTCAGGAAACTCAAATTAATTAATTTATTGAGATGAAAAAAAAAGCTTGAAGATACCAACGGGGTAAGAAGAAGGCGTACATTGATGAAGGTCAGATCATACAATGGTGAAAAGGAAAACAAGACAAAAAAACAAATACTGGTCTACAAAATACTACACCGAAAACCAAAGATTGAGCAACACGAGCCCCAAAAATAAACCGAGGTGATTTCAAGTGCACAGGAAGGGAAACAGTTCCTGCTCCACTAAATTTGCTTTAGTGAGTAGAAATCACCCAACTGATTGACTTTGTCGTGTACATCAAATTCATCACTGTATTATCCTTTGATGAAGACCAATACTAATAGAGAGTCACCAACAATGAATATATATATTAACATCAATAAAAATTGTTGCACACGAGTTTCTAAGAAAACATTCTGCAGGTAAGATCAAAGTCAAAAGATTGGAGAGCCATATATTATTTATTGGGAGCAAGAAAACCAAAGGGAGAGCTGAAATTGGCTAAGCTAACCTATATCTGAAGGAGGAGTACCTTAGTTTTAGTAATAATTATATGATGTAGGAAATGCAATACTTCTTACCACTGCATCTTTAAAAGTTCTCCTTACAGGATTAAGGAAATAACAATGTCCATTATATTTCGACCATTGTCTTTCTGCAATGAAATATGTATATTACATTCATAACATGTCTTAATATGAATATTTCTTATTTTGAACATTTGCCTTTTATACGAAGCTAAAAATGCAAAATGTCAAACGGATCCGATAAATAATACTACTTTAGAAATATAATTGAAGATTTCTCCTATCGAGTTTGAAACAAAGACTCACCAAAGAATATTTGTAACACTGGGTGTATCGGGTCTTGCTATTTGTATATTGCACTAGTAGGGTTAGGGTTATGGTGTTTAGCGCCACTTTCAACAATATTTCAGCTATATCGTGGTGGTCAGTATTAGTGGTGGAGGAAACCGGAATACTCGGAATAAACACCGACTAG
This sequence comes from Bathymodiolus brooksi, assembly GCA_963680875.1. NCBI lineage: Eukaryota > Metazoa > Mollusca > Bivalvia > Mytilida > Modiolidae > Bathymodiolus > Bathymodiolus brooksi. The sequence continues at coordinate 79,071,090 of OY804584.1, forward strand.
CCGTAAGTCACTGACTACACTACAACAGTATGTGGCCACAGGTATTGCCACATGTAAAAACAATCCTTATATAATCAACCAAAACCATATATTTTCAAAACATTATTGCGAAGTAATTTCTGGATAGATTTTAGCAAATTTTACAGCAAAACATTCAGAATTGTCTATACGTTGTTTGTTTATTTGCTCATTATGTTTATATGAGTGGTTGTTATTTGTACATAATTTAAACAGGATTGTTAATTTTTAGGATTTATTTTTAGTTCAAATATATAGGAAAATCAAAGTCAATTTTTATTTGCTATGTTTAAATTATGTACAAATAAAAACCACTCATATAAACATAATAAGCAAAAAACTACCAAAATATAGACAATTCTGAATGTTTTGGTGTAAAATTTGTTACAATCTGTCCAGACATGACTTCACAATATTTTTTTGAAAAAAAAAGGTTTTGGTTAATTATATGGGGATTTTTTTACATGTGACAATACTTTTGGCCACATACTGTAGTAGGTATTTTCATTTATTATATATATATTGATTAATATATTTTTAATGAACTAGCCCAATGGGTCATCACTGTGCGACAGTCGTTGTGGAATAGCTAGATTTTTTCTCTTTTACAACAAGGGTGATAATTGTATATGGTCCTGAAAATGACAAACAAAGGGTATTATTTATTTAGCCCTTGTTCTAAATAATATTCGGTGTAATTAAACAGATATATCAAGTTTGGGAAGGGTATTTTCGAAAAATACCAGTCTTGAGACTAAATTTCCCTCGCCATTTGGCTCGGAAATTTGTTCGTCTCTCGACTAGTATTTCTCGCAAATACCCCTCCCAAACATGATATATCTGTATATAATTACACCTTATATAAGAATTCTGGATTTTGATTGGTTAATAGCTGATGTATTTTTCGTGTATTTTCATATTTAGGATGAATTTCGTTCATTTTTGTCGCTGCCGGGGTATTTGCATTAGGATTTAAGTTGTTTACCTTCGCATGCATCAAACCGCCAAATTCATTCGGAATATTTCTTCTTTACCGTTATACGTAAAGTAAAGTGATTAATCAAATTTCAAACCCAGAAGTGTTCCAAAGTAAAGGATTTAACTTTTTTCCTCTCTGCCGTGGTATTTGCGAAAACGTATTTCACTTTTTTACCCTTACGTGCTGCAAACCGCCTAATTTATTCAGAATGCTTCAACCATTGTCTAACAAAACAAATGGAATATTCCTGAAAACGACAAGCAAAAGGTATTATTTATTTAGGCAGTGTTCTAAATATAAATAATATTCGGTGTAATTAAACAGATATATCATGTTTGGGAGGGGTATTTGCGAAAAATACCAGTCTTAAGACTGATATTTTTCGCAAATACCCCTCCCAAACATCATATATCTGTTCAAAATATTTATTACTATATAACAAGTGTGGACACAGAAATGTGCTGTCCAAAAGGCAAGTGTGGATGTCAATATTTCATATTATTAACTTAAGAAAAAAAAATTCATGGACACAGTGGTCCTGGATTTTTTTAATAAAAGACTAATCCTGGATTATTATTTTTGCTTGAAATCCGGTCCTGTGTTTTTATTTCAAATTTTCACAATAGCCCCCTCCCCCTCCCAAGGGATATAAAATTGTATCATTAATAATAAATAATAAATTCAGATTTTCTATTTAAAATAAATCTCATTTACAAAACCACTGATATTTGTCCAATTTTTAATGCTGATTTAAGCTTTAGTCGCAGCAAATTTAAATTTTTCTCTTTAAATTGACGAAACATAACATTTATTTAACTCTAAAATTCACAAATAAAATTATATCAAGAAGATGGTGGCTGTAACATTGATCAAATTGAAGTGGGGGTAGGGGTTTTCGGGTGAGTTTCCGCGTAAGATGGTTCCGTTTCAATGATAAAAGTCCGGTATTTTCCTTTCCTATATGATCCAAAGAACACATTCATAGCTGTTTTTCTTTTAAAAAAATAATTATATTTAAAAAATAATAACATTTTAACCTTTAATTCACTCAGTAATATGCTTTTTCTCGCCGTAGAGCAAAAATACTTACATGGTTGGAAAGCTGAGATGTCAAGATTCTATATTTATAAACTATTGACCTCAGTAACCCTGCTAAACCATGCGGAGTCAGTGTGTTTTAAATCGGTTATCCAATCAGGACGCTCATTATTCTTGTCCAAGATAAAAAATACATCGCTAAAATTACCTGTTGGTGTTTCCCCACTTCAACTCGTAAATTTACATAGAAATCGGAGATATTTCGTCATAAAACTTCACACATAGTTTTATCTATCATATTTCTTGAAGACAAACATAGCATTGTATTGCATTTATCAATATTTTATGAGTATCAACAGTCTCTGCAACACCGTATCTGTTTCTCGATACAGCCGCCCGATTAACAGTGACCCGTGACCCAGATTAGCAGATCCCAGCAGTTTTTCAATTGTAACAAAACAATTTACTCACTGTGAAATATGTGATTTACGATTTCAAAATCCTTCTGGAGATTTTTCACACATGTAGCTATTGATGCCATTGGCCCTTTCAGGTGACTGTCATGGTCACATTTTCCAAGGTATTTCTCAATGTTTTTCAATGGCGTCTTTGTGTACTTGATGGTGTTTACTGCATTTTGTGAGACACAAGATGTAGTAACTGTTTTCACAAACAGGAAGAATACTAAGGCAAACTTCACTAAAGTAATCTTCGGTGGCTAATAGTAAAAATAGTTATATATATTATGAAACGTCAGACAATTGACAAAAGTTTTACAGGAGCCGTCGTGGCCGTGATCGTGTGGTAGTTGGATTTACACATACTTGTGCAATCAATGCATATCACCACTAACGTTGTGAGTACAAACCCCGTTCATGGCGGGGTTTATTCGATACAACAATGTGTGATAAGATTTGTTAGTGACTTGCGACAGGTCAGTGGATTTCTTCGGGTACTCCAGTTTCCTCCACCAATAAAACTGACCCCACGAAATAACTGGAATATTGTTGAAAGTGGCATTAGACACCATAAACCAAGCCATAAGTTTAACTTGAACATATTTCATTTGAATAAAAGTAGCAAATGGGATTAGACTTAACTTATTACAGCATTAGAGGAGTCCTTTCCCTTTAGCAAAAACATAGCAAAAGATGATAGCATATAATGGTGATAATTATGCAAATTAAACTATGCAATATGATATATTTAGAGGATAATAATAAAGAAAATATAAGAACAAAAAGGCTAAATAAAATGTTCAAAACAGAGGAAATAGGGAAGAAGAAGGAATATTTTAAAGAGAAAAGCAAAACAAAACAAAATAAAGCAACTTGGACTGGAGCGAGCATGCTAGCTGCATGAGCTAACGTGTTGTTTACTTCTAATAAAGGAATAAACAGCAGAGATAATTTATGATGTATGCAGGAGTCAGATTGTCACCACCAGTTTATATCAATTATATTGAGAGTAGGTAGTTCTCTAATTCCAAAAATTGCTCTATTTTCATCGTACAAGGACATTAAGAAGGTACACTGCAGGATTAAGCTTTAAATTGACAAGTTGTAAATCTAAACTTAGCGATCTACACATATTTCTAAGTTTACTATGAATAATATTTAGTTTTCTATCACTCCAACCTAAATAATAAGGTAATATTTTCATTTTTCTTTTAAATATATTAACATTACCAGAATTTCTAATTTCCGGAAAAGATAAAATATAGAGACAAAGATAGACAAAAATAAATATGATCAAACACAGATAACTAATAAATGAGCAAAAAGGAACACACCAAAAGGTAGGGGGTTCTTGTTCCATTGGATGCAACCACCTTGTTACTCAGATGAATGCTTTGTGTTTTGGGGAATGCAATGTTCCTTGAACTTAAAAGGTCTCATTGCGTCTTTTACCCAAGATAAGTAGTTGCTACCTTAACAAGCACATAGTCCAAAGAAATACCAAATCGACATAGGAGTATCTTTAAATTTAAAACCAAGATCGACTACGGTTATATACATTGTATGTCTAAAAAGGTGGTATCTTTAAATTTAAAACTAAGATCGACTACGGTTATATACATTGTATGTCTAAAAAGGGGGGTATGTTTAAATTTAAAACAAAGATCGACTACGGTTATCTACCTTGTATGTCTGAAAAGGGGGGTATCTTTAAATTTAAAACCAATAACGTTTTTACAATTGACTTGTATCATATCAGACGAACAAATTGGTTTTAGATCAGGTTACAGAACATCAGATCATATTTTTAAATCAAAGACAATTTTAGATAAATATTTAAACAAGTCAAAAATGGTATATGCCTATTGTATTGATCTTAGACATGCTCTGGATTCCGTCTTGCCCCCTGCTCTTTCATTTAAAGTGGTAGACGCTGGAGTGGGTGGACATTTTTTATCTGTACTGAAATCCATGTATGATAATATTGAGTTGAGAGTCAGACTAGATAATATTTCACTCTCTGATGTGTTTTCCTCTAGTGTTGGTGTGTTCCATGGGGACAATCTTAGCCCGAACCTTTATAGAATATTTATCAATGCTATGACTAAGTTATTTGATTTTTCATGTTGTCCAGTATCACTTGGATCACGTTTGTTAAATAGTTTACTGTATGCAGATGATTTTCTCCTTTTATCAGAATCAGCATAAGGTTTACAGAATTGTATGAACAATGTTGATAACTACTGTTTAAATTGGGGGCTTGAAATAAATTATGATAAATCTAAAGTGATGATATCTAATAAAAGCGGACGGGTGATATCTAGAAAGTTTATATAAATGGCAAAAGAATTGAGTCTGTTTATCAGTATAAATATTTAGGTGTACTATTTAGCTTGAATGGGAGTTTTATATGTGCCCTCATTGATCTTAATGCTAGAGATCAGAAGGCTTTCTTTAAATTGATTAACATATTAACACACCTTGTGATATCGAAAACTTTACATATACAATGTATATTTGATCATACTGTGAAACCAATTAATACTGTATGCTTCTGAAATTCTTGGTATATTTGACACCAGAAAATGCAACAAATACAGCAGTGAAAATATTTTTGAACAGCTTTTTATTTCAGTGCCAACAGAAAAGATAAACCTTTGTATGTGTAGATATTTGCTAAAAGTAAACAGAAAAACTTGTAAACTGGCATTGTGTGGTGAGTTAGGTCGTTTTCCACTATATATTGATATTATTATGTCTATAGTTAAGTCCTGGATTAGGTTGTATGATGAAACACCTAAAGATACTGTATTATTCGAAGCCTTATATGAAAATATTACTATGGTTAATAATAACCAAAATTGTTATACTTCGTGTAGGTTTCTGTAGTGATATTCGGTACTGTAATATTTTAGCATATTACCGGGACAATTAGACACTCAGTATAATAATGATATTAATGTGGTCTTGTCCAGGTAATATGCAAAAATATTACCCAGGTCTGAGAGACATGTTCAGTCGGGTAATATGTCTCTCAGACCTGGGTAATATTTTGGCATATTATCTGGACAAGACCACATTATTATATAAAGGTTGGCTTAGCTGTATCAAAAGTATTCTGAATGAATGTGGCTTATCACACTTTCATAGCAATCCAAAATCTCTTAAGAATAGTTTGTTGTTAAGATTACGAAAGTGTCCTCGGTGTAAATTTGAAACAAAACAGTGGTCTCAGCAACTACAAGCTAGTGACAAAATGAGAACATATAGATTATTTAAGAATGTTTTTAAATTTGAAAAATATATATCTGTAGTTAACAGTGATACTGATAGAGTAAGTATGACAAGGTTCAGAAATAGCAACCATCAACTTCAAATTGAAATTGGTAGATATACTATACCAAAAACTCCCATAAATGACAGGACTTGTAAGAACTGTAATTTAAGCTCAGTAGAAGATGAGTTACATTTTCTTTTAAACTGTTCAAAATATTCTCATTTGAGGGGGGAGTTAGTGTCAAGATGTTTTAATAAAAACATTACGAATACTCTCAATATTGACTCTCGGTTTATATGGTTGCTCAGTAACGAAGACACTGAGGTGTGTAGAAGTATAGCTAAGTACCTTAACTTGTGTATTTTTGCAAAGAACAAATGTGTGAATTTTTTGTTATTATACATGTCAAGATATTTTCTAATCTTATTGGCATATACAGTTGAAGAGCAGACTCGCAAAAATTCTAATTTTCCGGTCCGTGGAATATTTAAAAATCCAAGGGAGATAATCGTAAATATTTTCCGCTAGATGGCGCTTCACAAACCCAAACAATTATACATACTTGGAAAACTACGTTTTTGTTCTATTAAACCAATGAAAATGATTGAAATATGATTAAAAATCACATTTATATTTATTAATGGTCATGATTTTCAGTCTGGTATAAAATCGGTCTGCGATGAATCTAAAAATAACGGTTTTTTTCTTTACCTCGGAAAATCGCAATTTTGTTTTGACGCGTATGTTTACACTTTTTGCATCTGACAGAATAAAGTTCCCGTGGAGGGAAAAATTAAAAAACTGGTTCCTTGGACAGAATAATATCTACACTTCATCGGGTAAAAGGGAATTTACATCACTCGTAACAGTTTAAGAAAAATAGTCCATATTCCAACGTCACCCAAACAGAGTCAAGGTTGAACAATTTGCTCCTCCCATTTTACTCGTACACATGTAAACAATGGAATAACGGTAGGCATGTGAGGTAAAACACACTGATTTGATGTACAATGCAAATTGTCTAGAAATTCGATGCATTTATCCCATTCTGTCAATCTCGTGGGTTCACAACTACAACCCGAACTTGGTTATATGCACCCCCTTTTCTGAAATATGCCACCAAAGTAAAACTGTCAACGGGTGCAGGCCTTTTAGTTTTAGTAAGGGACGGTACCAGGTACCCACTTAAAATGGTAATTGGTACCTCCTAATTTCAAAGAATGTTGTACAGCATGTTTATTTGCTCATTTGTTTATATGACTGAGTGGTTTTTATTTGTAGATAATTTAACCAGGTTGTTAATTTTTAGGTTTTATTTTTAGTTGAAATATATAGGAAAATCAAAGTCAATTTTTATTTGTTATATTTAAATTATGTACAAATAAAAACCACTCATATAAACATAATGAGCAAATAAACAGTCAAAATATAGACAATTCTGAATGTTTTGGTGTAAAATTTGTTAAAATCTATCCAGAAATGACTTCACAATAATATTTTGAAAATTCAAAATATGGTTTTGGTTGATTATATAGGGATTTTTTTTTTACATGTGGCAATATTTTTGGCCACATGCTGTATAAGATATTCATGAAAAATGTTCAATTTTTAAGAAAAAGTACTGCCTGTAAATAGTGAAGTACTGGTACATTTGAAAAATTTTGATAGCCCTGCAGGGTGCATGAAGCCAGTCCACCAAGCCCTTGCATAAACTGTAAACGAGAAGATGTGACTAAGTGCTACTGGCACCTCTCACAGGGGCGAAATCAACCACTGTTTTATACTTTTGTCAAAAATGCATATGCATTCAAAGATGATGACTGTATTTGTAGAATGTGTGAGGCTTGATTTAGAAAATCACTCGAAATGTCCCACGATACAGAAGCAACATCAAGCAAAAGAAAATATGATTCAGCCATAGATACAAGCTGTGCATTTGAAACAAATGATTTAAATTTAACAACAGCAAACTTTGACAGCTATGGTAATGCGTCATTTGACCAATGTGAATTTACACTCCATACTGCGGCTAATGCAGAAAATAATGACTGTAGTAAAAAACTTGTATGCTTTTTGCAACACATGAACATGTGTGAAAAAAATGGTGACCATTCGACATCAGTTAATGTTGACTTATGCAAGTCATGCTTTCAGATTTAGCTAGATCAGAATAACAACGAAGCATGTACATCTAATAAATTTTTTCTCTATTGATCACTACAAGAAATATAGAAATTTCAAACCCCAACTAGAATGTTGCTTTTGTGACAAAAGTATATACAGTCAAAGAAAGACCATTTAATTTAAGGGAAAGGATCTTCTAGAAAGAATAAAGTTAATTTTAAATTCTGATGCATTTGTGTATGCAAATTTTCTATGGTAATGGCATCAGCATATTCACTTAGAATTTAAATTAGAGCCCCATCCGGTTTTCTCCTATTATTCACATGTTTTATTATTTTTAATAAATAAATTTAGTTGAAGTTTTTGTGAATTTTATTTTGTAAAAAGTTATCAAATAATGGATCTTAGTACAGTATGATCTGCTTTTGTTTAAAAACAAAAGGTTAAAAACATTACACCCCTCGCCCCTTTTTATAAAGAAACATCTATAAAATATAACACGAGTTCTGCTCAAGAGTCATTACGAGGATGTACTATGCATGTGATAAAATTTTATATTTTTTTCATTATCATCATTTTCTTTCATTTGTCTTTTATAAGATCATTTACATTGAAAAAAGTATCACTTGTATCAAGTACATTGACGTCAACATGCTCGTGGTGGGTTGCTAGGGGGCGCTATACATGATTTGTATGGTGAATCCACCAATAAAACCGGTGGACGTGTTTGAATAGCCTTATATGTTAAAAAACAGTTGAAAGTAATTTTTAATATTCCAAGATTTACCATTGCATATGAAAATATGACTGGTTTTTTTTCTCAAGTTCATTCGATAGATTTAGTAGACCATTACAGTTGATTCTTGTTTTGTTATACCTTCATGGAACAACTTTACATGTATTTCGACCGAAAAGTCAGCTTACCAGGATTACTTTTACAGTAATATAATTGCTCCTTACTTAATACTGTTGTGGTTCCATAAAATCTCAAATTTGGACTCATCTGTTAAATTATATTTGATCAATTTAATAGCTGTAGATATAATAAACAATTATTCTGACTAATTTCAACATTTTTAATACAAAATAATATTTGTTTTATTGAGAAAACGCATTTACTTACACTCGTTCTATAAATAGAATGTTAAAAATTACGGAGTATGTGATGATTCTAGTTATCTCCCTTGAATCCAACCAAAATGTGACACGATCCATCTGACAGAAAAAAGTTCTATTGTATGTTTAATTACAGAAAATGTTTCTTTGAAATACTAATATAGAAATCTATGGAACTATATATATGATTTTCCATCACCCTTTCGGCAAATATTCTAATTTTTAATTTTTCGTGTTTTTTGAAACAACTTCCGCCATTTCCGTGTCGTTTTAATTTCTGCATTACTCCTTTGTTACAAGAAGTTCAAGCACGGGGCCTCAAATTTATATGAAAGAAACAATGTTCTATGTTTTTCTCGCTTCTTCGGTTATATTTGACGCTCGCAACGATTAAAACGAGTGAATTTTCAACACTTGGTCGATGTATTCTAAAACGTGTCCGATTCCGGTAAAAAATGTACGTGACAAATTAATTGAAATGACGCCATTATCGAGTCTGCTCTCCGACTGATATACAATTTGTACTTAAATATATTAGAGTTACTCCCCTTGAAACACATTATAAATTAATACTGTAATTGTATTGATTGTTCTGAAAAAATTATTCTTTGTTGACAAATGTTGATTATTGAGCTTTCTTTAATAAAATATTTCGTATTTCGTATTTCTTATTATCATCAACGATCTATTCACATAAAATGTAGTTCCAGACATTCGAATCATGATTTATAGCCACTTGGTCTTAATAGGGAGTCAATCTATCATGCCATGGACTCAAGCTTATATCAGTCGGAACTTTATCTATTGTTATATTAGTGTTTATCGTCACTTTCATCGATTGACAAGCTACAGAGTAACAAAAAGACTTACTGAAGGAGAAAGGCCATCTAGCCTCTAAGAGAAATTTTGTAAGGCGGAACGAGACTGCTTTGGGGCGCCGGGGACAGGCTGAAGATACAAACAAAATTGAAAATATCAAAATATGGTTAAGCTAAGGGGGCCTCCAAAGATTCACTGGACTCTTCCTGGCTCTCCGGGTCCCAGACCGATGTACCCTCCTCTCATAGGCACGAGGAAAGCCAGGACAGTCATAACGAGCGTTATCTATTGAAATAATATGTGCGTGTGTGCGAATGTCGGTTTTTGAAACTTCGGTTTTATATATATTGTAGTCATCTTGGTTTTATCAGGAAATGCTGATTTAGTAATCGTAGGCGAATTACGAATTGATGAATGCCTATTTTTTCCTATCGCTCTATTGGAAAATGCAATTTCATTTCCGGAATCAAATGACCCTCAATACATTCCAAGTCCCTCCCCCGATAAAAACCTCGAATAATAATGATTTGATGATGGAATGTACTTTATTTAAAACTATTATGTCGGAATCATACTGTACTAGTACAATAATTATATTTATTCGTTATTTATTCTTTCTTAATGCAATACTAAATAAACGTTAGAGAATACCGAATGGGCAATCAAAATGAGAAATCTAGAGAAACTGGCCACATAATGTACACAAGACGAAGACAAACAAAGCCAAAACACAACACAATATGTGTTGGACACCACTATGCGCAAGCAAACACAAGTAGCGTAAGTTAGACATGAGCCTCCTACAAACAGCTGTAAAGACGAACCGAACATGCATTTTTAACTAAATTGAAAAATCAAACAGAATATTAAAAATATTGAAAAATAGGGTATGTATGAAATATGTTTACTTACTTTTTGTCTTGGTAAATGCGTAAATGGAAAACAATTCAGCTTTTATAAAGAAATACAATGCAAGTATAATTAAAATGAAATACTTCTAAAATCAATACAAGTTAAGCAATGCATCATATTCAAATGTCATCACGTTTCACTCATTTCTAGGAACATACATTTTTATCGAATTTGGCAATAGTCCCTTTTCACACAAAAATGGACTATATCGAAATCAGGAATACAAACAGGATACAATAAAAAAGAAAAAAAATAATAACTTGAAAATGGGCCATTTATGAACAACTATGCTTTATATACACGTTCAAATTATATTCACTATTCACGCTATTGAGATAATGAAATAAACGAGATATCCAATCATGTGTGCACTACGCGTCTCCGTAATAAACTTCAACATACACGCTCACAGTAAAGAAAAGTGAAAACCAAAATAATTCAAGTCTCTGGGAGCAATATAATCAATTTACCAAAGCATGATGGCCAAAACCGGCTAAGGTCATGAAACTTCCCTTTATAGAGAGCTGCTCTTCAAGGCAAGTGTGACTGCATTGTCATTTCATGCAAGAAACGCATACAATGAAAATTAAAACAACACCAATGGCATAAAAAGCCCAAAAAGTAACTATGGATCACACAATGAGTCCAGCAAGATAATTGTGGTCCCATTTCTAGGTTTAATCCAGCCAGATGTGTATGCCTGTCCCAACCCAGAATCTAGAAGTTGGCTTCTGTCGTCTTCGTTGCAGTATTTAAAAGGTTTTTGTCAGACAAAGGGGTATGGTTCGCTTTGTGGTAGGTAATATTGTCTATCAGTACTGCTTTCATACTTTCCATTCATTCATAAAGACGATTTTTCCCCAATTAAAAACTTTATTGAACACTTTACATTTGTTAGTGAAAAGGCATAAGTACAAATATCTTATCCTGGTCTCGTTAATATAAGTAGCATTATAAAAATAGTGTTAGTCATTTTAGTACAATACAATCAAGATTAATCAATGAATGCAATACGAATTTTGAGAGTACTTTCATAAGTGTTACTAATTTTAGACTTGCTTAGTTTCCTGTATAGTGTTGTTTTAGATCCTTGTTTGTCCTTTTGCCTTTGTCCCTTTTATTTTTGGCCATTGTATTATCTTCGATTTATGGATTTTCATTACCCCTTTGGTACCTTGGAATTTGTCATTTGCCCTAGTACTCATCTTCCAAAAGGAAATGATAGTTTTAACTATTCAATGAACAACATGTGAATCAGAGTAGACACGGAAGCCCCCTAAGAAAAATACGTATGGCTCTGTATTAGGTAGTTGAACCCCACCCTCCACAATAAGATAGTTCTTGGCAAGTGAAAGTGATATATATGTCATAATGATTGATTGATTGATTGATTGAAAATTGGTTAGCGCCAAGTGAACGGTATTTAGCTGATATTCGTTTACGGAAAATAAGAAAAGAAATTATACATCATAATAGTATTTGCCTATAGAGAGAAATCTAAGATATCATTGGAAATAGAGAATACGATGAATAGTGCCTATTTTGTCTTGCCTTGCAAGTCGACCAAAACAAACACTCCTAATGATAACTTTTGCTCACAAGAAGCATGGGTGTATGCTACGTGCGCGAAATACATGGATCACTCATTTGGCTACCACTTTCTATTACTAGCAGACATCGCTTATGGAGGAGTTACAACACACATCAAAGTAACTAGATAATATGTGCATACATTGGGTTCCCTCTGATGTTGTCAATGATACCGCGTCTTATCCTCATCTCGTGTTTGAATATTCTAACTCAAATCTAATATGTACGTTAGAATATTTTGTCGGTTTGTCACTGAAGCTAGATAAAAGGGATCTACATATTTGTTCCTTGGCATACAGGTATGCTCAGGGCCGTCTTAACAGCATACTAGTCCCCGAGTAAAGCAGTGCACTGGGGTCCATACCTACACAACCACCCACGGAAATAAAACTGTAAATGTCGATAAAATTAAATATGTATTTATTGTATTGGTACTTCCAACAAAATAGGTGCTTAAACATTAAAAAAAAAGCATGTCGTACACAACATACATAGATTAGCATGGGCCACTATGATCGTGGGGCTCCCGGACAAATGTCTAGGGTGTCCATGCGTTAAGACGGCATTAGGGTCACTTCCTAATATTTCGTTAATAAAAGCTAACTATTATCGTAAAGACAATAAAGATGACGTCATGTCAGATTGGTGGAATGGAAAACCATATATTGGCTTTGAGCATACCCGATGAAAACGTGTTGTGCGCATGGAATTTGACAACTAAGATTAATTACTATTACTTGGACGATACCTCTGCTTTGGTCGACTTGCAAGGCAAGACAAAATAGGCACTATTCATCGTATTCTCTATTTCCAATGATATCTTAGATTTCTCTCTATAGGCAAATACTATTATGATGTATAATTTCTTTTCTTATTTTCCGTAAACGAATATCAGCTAAATATTGTTCACTTGGCGCTAACCAATTTTCAATCAATCAATCAATCAATCATTATGACATATATATCACTTTCACTGGCCAAGAACTATCTTATCGGGGAGGGTGGGGTTCAACTACCTTATACAGAGCCATACATATTTTTCTTAGGGGGCTTCCGTGTCTACTCTGATTCACATGTTGTTCATTGAATAGTTAAAACTATCATTTCCTTTTGGAAGATGAGTACTAGGGCAAATGAAAAATTCCAAGGTACCAAAGGGGTAATGAAAATCCATAAATCGAAGATAATACAATGGCCAAAAATAAAAGGGGCAAAGGCAAAAGGACAAACAAGGATCTAAAACAACACTATACAGGAAACTAAGCAAGTCTAAAATTAGTAACACTTATGAAAGTACTCTCAAAATTCGTATTGCATTCATTGATTAATCTTGATTGTATTGTACTAAAATGACTAACACTATTTTTATAATGCTACTAATATTAACGTGACCAGGATAAATTCTTTGTACTTATGCCTTTTCACTAACAAATGTAAAGTTTTCAATAAAGATTTTAATTGGGGAAAAATCGTCTTTATGAATGAATGGAAAGTATGAAAACAGTACCGCTAGACAATATTACCTACCACAAAGCGAACCACACCCCTTTGTCTGACAAAAACCTTTTCAATACTGCAACGAAGACGACAGAAGCCTAATTCTCGGTTCTGGGTTGGGACAGTCACACACATCTGGCTGGATTAAACCTAGAAATGGGACCACAATTATCTTGCTGGACTCATTGTGTGATCCATAGTTACCTTTTGGGCTATTTATGCCATTGGTGTTGTTTTCATTTTCATTATATGCGTTTGTTGCATGAAATGACAATGTAGTCACACTTGCCTTGAAGAGCAGCTCTCTATAAAGGGAAGGTTCATGACCTTAGCCGGTTTTGGCCATCATGCTTTGGTAAATTGATTATATTGCTCCCAGAGACTCGAATTATTTTGGTTTTCACTTTCTTTTACTGTGAGCGTGCATGTTGAAGTTTATTACGGAGACGCGTAGTGCACACATGATTCGATATCTATTCGATTATTTCATTATCTCAATAGCGTGAATAGTGAATATAATTTGAACGTGTATACAAAGCATAATTGTTCATAAATGGCCCATTTTCAAGTTATTATTTCTTTTCTTTTTTTCTTTTTTATTGTATTCTGTTTGTATTCCTAATTTCGATATAGTCCATTTTTGTGTGAAAAGGGACTATTGCCATATTCGGTAAAAATATATGTTCCTAGAAATGAGTGAAACGTGATGACATTTGTATATGATGCATAGTATAACTTATATTGATTTTAGAAGTATTTCATTTTAATTACACTTGCATTGTATTTCTTTATAAAGGATGAATTGTTTTCCATTTACGCATTTACCAAGACAAAAAGTAAGTAAACATATTTCATACATGTACCCTATTTTTCAATATTTTTAATATTCTGTTTGAATTTACAATTTAGTTAAAAATGCATGTTCGGTTCGTCTTTACAGTTGTTTGTAGGAAGACTCGTGTCTTATTTACGTTATTTGTATTTGTTTGCGCATAGTGGTGTCCAACACATATTGTGTTGTGTTTTGGCTTTACTTGTCTTCGTCTTATGTACCCTATGTGGCCAGTTTCTCTAGATTTCTCATTTTGATTGCCCATTCGGTATTCTCTAACGTGTATTTAGTATTGCATTAAGAAAGACTAAATAAATGATAAATAATATGATAATAGGTGTTACCTAATTTGGGACGAAATCCAATATTTTTTTTTAAACAATATTAACTCAGATATATGGACCTATAATTTTTTTTCAAAGTAGACTGGGAGCGGATCCAGACTTTCTTAAAAGATGGGGCAAATAGGGGGACCCAAACCCAACGTCTCAATTTCATAGAAAATATTATTTCGGACAGGAGGAGGAAGAAATGAAACTCTGTTTAATGATATTGTCAGTCACATGATATATGTTTAATGGGCTAGAACACACTGGGATTTTGAGTAATATTTTAACATTCATAACCGGAAGTAGTTCCAGAGTTTCAACTATACATACAACATTTTAATTAACGAGTTTATTACAAATCTATGAGTTGAAAAGAAGGTACGAAACGTCTCACTATACATTTTTACCCCGGTATGAAACGTCCCGATCTAGGTACGAAACGACCTGGTACGAAACGACCAGGTTACGAAGCGTCCTGCACCCTTCCAGACTACTGCGCATCCGATTTTCTGCAGATTTAACCATGTATTGGTTTCCGGTGTATCATTTCCGGTGCATGAAATTTAAGCCATTAGTGATATGAAAAATATTGCTATTTCTACCATAGGTGGGACTTCGTCCCATATTATCATTGTATTAGTACAGTATGATTCCGACATAATTGTTTTAAATAACGTACATTCCACCATTAAATCATTATTATTCGATGTTTTTTTCGGGGGAGGGCCTTGGTATGTATTGAGGGTCATTTAATTCCGGAAATGAAATTGCATTTTCCAATGGAGCGATAGGAAAAAATAGGCATTCATCAATTCGTAATTCGCCTATGATTACTGAATCATCATTTCTTGATAAAACCAAGATGACTACAATATATATAAAACTGAAAGTTTCAAGAACCGACATTCACACACACGCACATTTTATTTCAATAGATAACGCTCGTTATGACTGTCCTGGCTTTCCTCGTGCCTATGAGAGGAGGGTACATCGATCTGGGACCCAGAGACCCATGAAGAAGAGGCCAGTGAATCGTTGGAGGGTCCCCATAGCCTCAACCATAGACGTTTTATTTTCCTATTTTTAATTTTGTTTGTATATTCAGCCTGTCCCCGGGGCCCCAAAGTCTCGTTCGGCCTTGCAAAATTTCTCTTAAAGGCTAGATGGCCTTTCTCCTTTACTAAGCCTTGTTGTTACTCTGTAGCTTGTCAATCGATGAAAGTGACGATAAACACTAATATAACAATAGATAAAGCTCCGACTGATATACGCTTGTGTCCATGGCATGATAGATTGACTCCCTATTAAGACCAAGTGGCTATCAATCATGATTCGAATGTCTGGAACTACATTTTATGTGAATAGATCATTGATGATAATAAGAAATACGAAATACGAAATATGTTATTAAAGAAAGCTCAATAATCAACATTTGTCAATGACAGCATAGACACAACAAAGAATAAATTGTTCACAACAATCAATGCAATTACAGTATTAATTTATAATGTGTTTCAAGGGGAGTAACTCTAATATATTTAAGTACAAATTGTATATATGCCAATAAGATCAGAAAATATCTTGACATGTAAAATAACAACAAATTCACACATTTGTTCTCAGCAAAAAAACACACAAGTTACGGTACTATTCTTCTACACACATCAGTGTCTTCGTTACTGAGCATCCATATAAACTGAGAGTCAATATTGAGAGTATTCATAATGTTTTTATTAAAACAACTTGATACTAACTCCCCCCTCAAATGAGAATATTTTGGACAGTTTAAAAAGAAAATGTATCTCATCTTCTACTGAGCTTAAATTACAGTTCTTACAAGTCCTGTCATTTATGGGAGTTTTTTATGGGAGTTTTTGGTATAGTATATCTACCAATTTCATTTTGAAGTTTATGACTTCTATTTGTGAACCTTGTCATACTTACTCTATCAGTATCACTGTTAACTACAGATAAATAGTTTTCAAATTTAAAAACATACTTAGATAATATATATGTTCTCATTTTGTCACTAACTTGTAGTTGCTTAGACCACTGTTTTTCAAATTTACACTGAAGACACTTTCATAACCTTAACAACAAACTATTCTTAAGAGATTTTGGATTGCTATGAAAGTGTGATAAGCCACATTCATTCAGAATACCTTTGATACAGCTAAGCCAACTTTTATATAATAATGTGGTCTTGTCCAGGTAACATGTCAAAATATTACCAAGGTCTGAGAGACATATTAACCGACTGAAGGAGAGGGTAATATGTCTCTCAGACCTGGGTAATATTTTGGCATATTACCTGGACAAGCCACATTAATATCATTATTATACTGAGTGTCTAATTGTCCAGGTAATATGCCAAAATATTACTTAGGTAATATGGCAATATATTACAGTACCAAATATCACTACAGAAACTTACACTTTTTAGACATACAATGTAGATAACCGTAGTCGATCTTGGTTTTACATTTAAAGATACCCCCTTTTTAGACATACAATGTAGATAACCGTAGTCGATCTTGGTTTTAAATTTAAAGATACACCCCTTTTTAGACATACAATGTGGATAACCGTAGTCAATCTTGGTTTGATATTTAAAGATACCCACCCTTTTTAGACATACAATGTGGATAACCGTAGTCGATCTTGGTTTTACATTTAAAGATACCCCCTTTTTAGACATACAATGTAGATAACCGTAGTTGATTCTGGTTTTAAATTTAAAGATACACCCCTTTTTAGACATACAATGTGGATAACCGTAGTCAATCTTGGTTTTATATTTAAAAATGCCCACCCTTTTTAGACATACAATGTAGATAACCGTAGTCGATCTTGGTTTTAAATTTAAAGATACCCCCTTTTTAGACATACAATGTGGATAACCGTAGTCAATCTTGGTTTTATATTTAAAGATACACCCCTTTTTAGACATACAATGTGGATAACCGTAGTCAATCTTGGTTTTATATTTAAAAATGCCCACCCTTTTTAGACATACAATGTAGATAACCGTAGTCGATCTTGGTTTTAAATTTAAAGATACCCCCCTTTTTAGACATACAACGTGGATAACCGTAGTCAATCTTGGTTTTATATTTAAAAATGCCCACCCTTTTTAGACATACAATGTAGATAATCGTAGTCGATCTTGGCTTTAAATTCAAAGATACTCCCTAGTCGATTTGGTATTTCTCGGGAATATTTGCTTGCTAAAGTAGCAACTACTTATCTTGGTAAAAGACGCAATGAGACCTTTTAAGTTCAAGGAACATTGCATTCCCCAAAACACAAAGTACTCATCTGAGTAACAAGGTTGTTGCATCCAATGGAACAAGAACCTCCTACCTCCTATTTAGTTTGTCTATCTTTGTCTCTATATTTGATCTTTTCTATCTTTGTCTCTATATTTTATCTTTGTCTCTATATTCTATCTTTGTCTCTATATTTTATCTTTGTGTCTATATTTTATCTTTGTCTCTATATTTTATCTTTGTCTCTATATT
Organism: Bathymodiolus brooksi; assembly: GCA_963680875.1. Classification (NCBI taxonomy): domain Eukaryota; kingdom Metazoa; phylum Mollusca; class Bivalvia; order Mytilida; family Modiolidae; genus Bathymodiolus; species Bathymodiolus brooksi. Next base: position 79,089,600 of record OY804584.1, read on the forward strand.
TTATCTTTTCCGGAAATTAGAAATTCTGGTAATGTTAATATATTTAAAAGAAAAATGAAAATATGACCTTATTATTTAGGTTGGAGTAATAGAAAACTAAATATTATTCATAATAAACTTAGAAATATGTGCAAATCGGTAAGTGCAGATTTACAACTTGTCAATTTAAAGCTTAATCCTGCAGTGTACCTTTATTATCTCCTTGTACGATGAAAATAGAGTATTTTTTTGCAAATTAGAGAACTACCTACTCACAATAGAATTGATATAAGCTGGTGGTGACAATATGACTCCTGCATAAAACATAAATTATCTCTGTTGTTCATTTCTTTATTAGAAGTAAACAGCGCTTTAGCTCATGCAACTATCATGCTCGCTCCAGTCGAAGTTGCTTTATTTTGTTTTGTTTTGCTTTTCTCTTAAAAAAACATTCCTTCTTCTTCTCTATTCCCTCTGTTTTGAACATTTTATTTTGCCTTTTTTTTCTTTATATTTTCTTTATTATCATCGTCTAAATATATCATATTGCATAGTTTATCACCATTATGTGCTATCATTTTTTGGTATATTTTTATCAAAGGGAAAGGACTCTAATGTTGTAAAAACTTGTGTATAATCCCATTTGATACTTTTATGCAAATGAAATATGTTTAAGCTACACTTTTGGTTTGGTTTATGGTGTCTAATGCCACTTTCAACAATATTTCAGTTATATCGTGGGGTCAGTTTTATTGGTGGAGGAAACCGGAGTACCCGGAGAAAACCACAGACCTGTCGCAAGTCACTGACAAATATTATCACACATTGCTGTATCGAATAAAACCCGCCATGAACGCGGTTTGTACTCACAACGTTAGTGGTGATATGCATTGATTGCACAAGTATGTGTAAATCCAACTACCACACGACCACGGCCACGACGGCTCCCGCAAAACTTTTGTCAATTGTCTGACATTTTATAATATATATAACTATTTTTACTATTAGCCACCGAAGATGACTTTAGTGAAGTTTTCCTTAGTACTCTCCCTGTTTGTAAGGACAGTTACTACATCTTGTTTCTCACAAAGTGCAGTAAACACCCTCATGAACGCAGTGAGGCCATTGAAAAATATCGAGAAATACCTTGGAAAATGTGACCATGACAGTCACCTGAAAGAGCCAATGTCATCAATAGCTTCATGTGTGAAAAATCTCCAGAAGGATTTTGACATTGTAAATCACATATTTCACAGTGAGTAAATTGTATTGTTACAATCGAAATTTACCGTTTCTGATTAATTCAATTTCTAATTCAATCTCTGTCAGGCATAGGTAGTATTTTTTCCGATTTTCAGGTGTTATGTTTAGGTTTTTTGGTTTCTTGCTTCTGCCTTGTATGTCGTCCTTGCCAATTTATTGTATATTAGTTGTGTGTATTTTGCATTCCGTAGTAACTTGGTATGAATGCTGTATACCTAAGAAGGCTTCAGTCATATGTAACACCTGATAAGGAATGAACGCACGACCAAACTAATAATGAAAGACAATTCCACACTTTTATTATATAATAATAATAATTATGTCTGAAGCTGAAATTTGATAAATAATTGTATTATGCAGTTAAATACATGTGCACAGTTTTCACCAATAGATAACGGTTTAAATTTGTAAATGTTCAACAACTTTTCTTTAACAGACTAGATATTACCCCCTTTCCTCTCTAAAATGACGACGTACTACCACAAAAATGAATGACACCATAAACATGGACAGTACAGTAACAGAGCCGATATGATTTATTGGTTTTATTGTAAAAGAAAAAAAATATAGCTATTCCACAACGACTGTCGCAGAGTGATGACCAATTGGGCTAGTTCATTAAAAATATATAAAATCAATATTACATATATACTAAATGAAAATACATACTAGTGTAGTCAGTGACTTACGGCCAGTCGGTGTTTTTTCCGAGTATTCCGGTTTCCTCCACTACTAAAACAGAGCACCACGATATAGTTGAAATATTTTTGAAAGTGGCTTTAAACACCATAGCCCTAACCCTACTAGTGCAATATAAAAATAGCAAGACCCGATGCACCCAGTGTTACAAATATTCTTTGGTGGGTCAAACTTGATGGGAGAAATTTTAATTATATTTCTAAAATAGTATTATTTATCGGATCCATTTGACATTTTGCAGTTTTAGCTTCGTATAAAAGGCAAATGTTCAAGGAAAGAAGTATTCATAATAAGACATTTTACGAATGTAATATGTATATTTCATTGCAGAAAGGCAATGGTCAAAATATAATGGACACTGTTATTACATTGATACTACACGGAGAACTTTTAAAGATGCAATGGTAAGAAGCATTGTATTTCCTATATAATGTAAAAAAATATTAATAAAAACTAAGGTACTCCTCCTTCAGATATAGGTTACCTTAGCCGATTTCAGCTTTGATGTGTATCTTCTCCTTCAGATATAGGTCACCTTAGACGATTTCGGCTTTGATGTTTATGCACTTTGGTTTTCTTGCTTCTAACGACTTTAAAATAATATTTGACTTTCGAATCTTTTGACTTTAACGTTATTTCAGAAACTTGTGCATACAAAATGTTATTAATGTTATATATATTCATTGGTGATGATTCTCTTGTAGTACTGATCTTCATCAAAGGACCATTTAGTGATGCACTTGGTGTACATGAACAGATTCAAGCAGTTGGGTGATTTATACTCAGTGAAGTAAATTTAGTGCTTCACTTCCAGTGTATCTGAAATCATCTCGGTTTATTATTGGGGCTTGTGTTTATCAACCTTTGTTTTCTGTCCATTTGTTTAAATAAATAGAATTACAAACAACGACCGTTACTAGAATCGAATCGAATACAAATATAGCTACATTTAGATTGCAAAACACACCCACACAAATGCAAACAAAAGAAAACACACATACACACACACAACAATATAGAAAAAAATCCCCCCCCACACACACACACCAAAATACACTAAGCAAAACATACAAAAAAACCAACAACAATGCAAAAAATTACATACAAACCATATACCAACCTCCACAAAATATCAGAATCAATAAAAAGAAAGGATTTTCTCTAAGACTTACGTTTTTATTTCAGAGCCAATGCAAGTCCTTGAATGGGGTCATAGCTAAAGTAGACAATGAGAAAGAAAATTCGTTTATCAAGACACTTGCAGCAAAGTCAGGTAAGATTTACTCTCCTATTTTGAATGTTGTGCTGTATTGTTACTTGCTTTATCTTCACTACATCAATTAGAAAAGCCTATATCGCGACTATCGAACTTATCAAAAGAGGAAAGCCTGGAGAGTTAATACTAATGAACGATGGAATCTTCGACTTTGTGAATGTGTCTGGACACCTTATCATTTGAGGTAGGTAAGTGGTGTTAAGCTGATGATCAAGTCAATTACTTTAATCATCAGCCATCCTGGACCTTCGTCTGAAAATGGAATCTATCAATTAATATTAAATTAGTAATTGCGATTTTTCCAATGAGGGTGGTATACAAGGGAACGGCTTTAATATTTATTCCGTAATTATAAATTTAAGTTCTTTACGTTTTTAGGTTGGAGTAGTGGTAGCGATTTTCACACGAACAAAATGTTCAATTCATCTTCGCTTCCATTCGTTTTGTAGAAGGTTCATGCTTTATTTATGTTATGTGTATTTATTGACGTAAAGTTGTGTTCGACACGATTGCCATACTAGATGATGGTCGTGTCGTGTAGCAGTAGCACGACGGGTGGCACTTATGGAGCACCCAAATTCCCTCCCGGTGTTTAGTGGGGTTCATGTTGCTTAAACCTTTAAGATAAAATTATGTGTAGTGTTTTGTGGATCTTTGCTTGACTTCTTGTTCTTTTCCGTATGACCTTTGTATTGACTGTCTTCCGAATTAAGTCTCCCGCTTTAAACTTTTCTGCATGATAAAACGATTATTGTAACTGTTTAGTGATTATTTAATGAGAGAGTGATCATTGTTTAGCGCAGAAGGAACATTTGTTCAGCTATGTCATGGCGTGTACAAGCTATATTCAATGAAATGATGATAATGACGAACAAGCTTTATTAAATCTTGATAGTGTTGGCTTACATAAACAACAGCCCTCGTGTTAACATGTCGCTCTGACATCCGGGCACATCATCTTGATTTCGAGCCAACAAGTCATTGCCCTTACTTCTTAAAGCCGGGTGCATTTTGGAGAAGCAACTAATATCCATTGTATAGTCTTTGGTTTGACCATACCGGTCCCGAACCCACGATCTATCACACTAGATATGAACACGCTAACCATTACACCAGTGATGCAAGATATTGATCAATTACAAATTAAATTCATTACAGGAGGTCATCACTGGATTGGCTTGACTTCAAAAGTAAATGATTTTTATTGGGTCCACGACCAAAAGAAACCCGTGTTTGTGAATTTTGCAAGCGGATACCCGGTAAAATCAAGTAAGTATTTTGTTTATTAATATGTCGGTCCCAGAAACATCACACAGTGAGTTGGAGTTACATAAATGAACTAACGGCCAAAAAGATGACATCACAGCACATTACATTTAATCATATAAAAGATGCGCATTTCGACAAAGTCTAGACCATCCCCGTTACGCTATTTCAAATGGCATCAATTTTGACAGCGAGTTCTTGATCATTTGGTGTTGCAAAGTGATGACAATGCAACATGGAAATTTAAACGGATGTCTTATCGGTTGTTTCCGAAACAAACAAATAAAAAGGACAAAACACTTGCTAGTCAGACAAAGTTAGAAATACCAATTTAGAGAACAATACAAAAGTTACATCAACTTTGGTGGTATTTCACTTTTAACAAATTTCATAAATCCATTTCATCAACTACAAGACCGTTAGAAATAAATCATATTTGTGCATAGAGGGCGCCGTAGTCGTGATTGTATGGTAGTTTGATTTACATCCACCTATGCAGTCAGTGCCTATCATCTCTAAAGTTGTGTGCTCGACTCCCGCTCATGGCGTGGTGAACTCGATAAAAAATTATGTGATAAAGTTTGTCAGTGACTTGTGGCAGGTCGGTGGTTTTCTCCAGGTACTCCAATTTCCTCCACTAATAAAATTTACCGCCACAATTTAATTAACAAATTGGTGAAAGTTGTGTGACACACCATAACCCTAACCCTAATCCAATGGGTGTATAAAACAATCGTTCACAATATTGGACTCGAATTCCAACAAAATGGATCGGTTTCTTTTTGTTTAGATTCTTTCCTCTATCACCGACCAGATCTTTACCGGATTTGTCTATATCTATGTGTAACACAGCGGGCGTCTTACTAGAAGTAGCAACTGCTTACACTAAGCGAGAACCTGGGTTCACTCCCGCTTGTAAGTAGAGTCCGTGTTGCTCATCCTCTTAGTTTTCTGTGCTGTGTTGTACTTTTGTGTTTGTTTGTCGTCGTCCTTGTATTTTTTTTTCAATGTTGCCACTGCCTCTGGATTGTCCATTTCTGAGTGCATGGTCGGTTGTGAAATATGACATCATAAACATGTATGTAAGCCGTTCAGAAATCACGCAATACTCTAATTAATTGTACAAAGTTGACAATTGCTGTTCTATGATATCATACGATGACCTTGTATACTATTTAGTATTTGGATAATGGTTAATTCTTTAATAGAATGAACAATATCCATAGGAAAACTTTCGTGTCACGAAGAATAAATATATTATGCATAATATTCAAGATTGGAACGTTCTTTTCGATAACACTGTTCGCCCAGTTAAATGTGAGGGTTCACAGTTTATTCACATGTAGAAAGCACCTGGTCCATCAAATTAGTTTAACTCCGCCACTGTTATTGAAGTGTTTGTACCTATCCAGGAATGTGAACAGTCATGTGTTAGGTGTGCCAGTTTTACCTCTTTCTACATTTTTTCTATTGAATTGTGGAATTGTTCCCACAGTGTCTTTTTCATTTTAATAGTATATGACATGATACAACAATTATATATTCCTGGTTTTGTGGCATTTAACAAAGCAAGAATATAACCGTTTTTTATTTAAGTTCTGTTTTACATATATGATATTATCATTGTTGGATTTGTAGCCCTTGTTGTCCGAATGATGCTTTATCTGTTTCATTGTATATTTTTTTCTTTATAGGTTCAACTCCAAACTGTGTTACAATATACCCGAATGGAAACTGGTATAATCTTGCATGCGGCAATCGATACAAAGTAATTTGTGAAAGTAGTGACTGCAGTAAGTAAAATAAAATAACACAATTTGTGATATTTTCCGAAACAATTCTTTAATCTCGAAGAATGTGATTAATATGTAGTTATTTACCGTCAAGAATGAATTATGTAAAATATTGTCCTGACAAAATATGACCCTGTGATGGATGTTTAGAGTTAAGGAGGGGAAGAGAGGTGTGTGTGTGACTTTTAATTTTTCAATAGGCATTCAATCAGCATATATTTGGAAAGTTAAGAAAAAAATAAAGATATAGTTTTGAATTATAGTCCAACAAAAACGTAGATATCTAACATAGTGTGTACGACTCGTCTCTGAAATAACCTTCATCAGGTACCCTCATAGTCAAAATATTGAAAGCTAAATAAAATCTTTGGGATCAAATAAATAAAAGGCCCTAAACAGGATAACAAAAATATGATAAGGTTAATAAGGTCTGAGGTAGATTAACATAAAATCGACAAATTGATAACACATTAATTAAACAGGTTCATTTAAGCTTCTGTATTTTCTTTCATCAACAATACGACCGTTAGAAATAATGGATTTACAACTACCTATGCAATCAGTGCCTATCACTGAGTTCGAATCCCGATCGGGCGAGGTGTACTCGATGCAACATAATGTGATAAAGTTTGGCATTGTCTTGTGGCAGGTCTGTGGTTTTCTCCGGGTACCCCGGTTTCATCCACCAAGAAAACTGACCACCACGATATAACTGAAGTATTGTTGAAAGTGGCGTTAAACACCATGACTCCTGTATTCCTTTTGCTCTTGTAACAGCTCCCAGTTCTCCCAGTTTTGTCTTTTTATGATAAAGCCAAATTGCTTCCATGATATGCTTTTATTTCAGTTCTTCCTCCTTCGTTGTATGTGCTTTGTAGCAACTTTTTGATTCGACGTTTAATACAAGTTATTTTTTCTTTTTCAGGTTACTGAAAGGACGGATCAAGAGAGCATATTTAAAGTGTTACCAATAAAAAAAATAGCATCAACAAACAAGTATTTAATTATTCATAATACATCATCCCGGTTGAAAGAAGTTCAGTCGAATTTCGTTGGCTCGTTGTCGAAGGGGTTAGCGGGTTAGGGTTATGGTGTTTAACGCCACTTTCAACAATATTTCAGCTATATCATAGCGATCAGTTTTATTGGTGGAAGAAACCGGAGTACCCGGAGAGAACCACCGACATGTCGCAAGTTGCTGACAAGCTTCATCATATAATGTTTTATCGAGTACAGCTCGCCTGAGCGGGGTTCGAACTCACAACGTTAGTGGTGATAGGCACTGATTGCACAGGTAGTTATCAATCCAATGACCATACGATCACGACCACGACAGTCCTTCATCAAAGGTACCTCTAATTTAGTTCGACTTAGACGAGTATTCGAATGAATGATCATGGGAAATTTAGCTCATATTTTGTACCAAATATTAACGTATCATATTCTTACTTCAAGTTTTACAAGAACATGACAATAAACCATTTGCACATTTCCTGCTTTAATTCTAAAATTTTACGTTTTACATGAGTTATTTCCCTTTAAGTCGGCAAAAGGATCCTCTTTCATGCATATTTTCCCCATAACTTGTCCAAAATTATAATGGTGTAGCAACTTGTGAATATCCTTTTTACTATAAAAAACTTTCCTCTGATTTTTTACAAAGCTAGATTATCTATAGATTATGAGAAGATTGTACTCAAATGGGTTGTCCTGTCCATTGCACTTGCTAGGCCGGGTGCCATCTACGCACCTCGGCCTTCACCTGAGTACTCATGCGGAAAAAGAAACCCGTTATATCCAATATATTTTGTTTCAATAATATTGTATTTTATACATATTTCAAGGTCTTTCAAGTGTCCCAAGTGTTCACCTGTGGTCTGTCTGATTTGTTATTACTTGCGGTCGGTTCGTTAGTTGTTTTTGTATTTCGAGAATATATTTTAAAAGTTCACATACTCGTCAGTTCTGAACATAAATTATGCGAGATCTGAAATACTTGTATCGTGTCTTATATATTGATTTTTTAAACATATTGTTGATATTTTTTTAACAAAGCTTACTATGAAGAGTCATATATACTAATTATAGAGCATAGCAGTGTGGTCACCGTAGCTGAGTGGTTAGATGGAAGCTTTGAAATTCAAAGTAGATTTGAAAAGCACAACAGTGGTTCGATACCCAAAAGTCCCAAAATATACCTAACAATTTTTTAGGCCTACAACAGTAAAAGGTTAAAGTTCATATATTCAGTAGAGCGGCCTGTATCATCGGCCTCTATTAGTAGCCTGTATCATCGGCCTATATTACCGGCCTGTATGTGATATCATAGGCCGCATTTACAATAGCGTTGCTGGGGATATTATTGTACAATTACTTTTACCACTTCCTAGACAGCTGGTTTCAATTTTCATCTGTCACACGTAGCGAAACATGGCGGACTTCTCTAAGCGCGGGAAACTAGTCATCTCCATTTATCATTCGGAACACACTTTCAAAGCAAACACACGATGTGACAAATACATTTGCTTGACGTTCAGGTTTGCTAGTTTATCACGTAATATTTATAGTAGGTCCGAATCGACTTGGGACCGGATCGACTTGGGCCGGAACGACTTTGGCCGAAACGAATTGGGGCCGGAACGACTTGGAGCCGAACTGGTTTGGGGCCGGATTGACCTGACATGTCACCCCACTGGGACACATTATCCTGATTCCGAACCAACCAGTCTTTGCAGTTTCTCCTTAATGCTTCGTGCTTAGCGGAGAAGCAACAAATACCAATTTAATAGTCTTTGGTTTGACCCGATCGGGCCTCGAACCCACGATCTACCGCACACGAGGCGAGCACGCTGACTATTACACTGCCGATGCAGTTCATTGTTTGAAGATAAGCATGTTCATTGTTTGAAGATAAGCATCGACAACGCCGTATAAATCATTTTAATATGTCTGGATGCTATCTAATACCGAAATATGCCTCTAACAATATCTCAGACAGCATATCATGGAAGTCACGATTAGGGACACAAACAGGAGGGATTTATATTTAAATAAAACTCTTAAAATATATATCAGTCTGTAGCACAGGCGATTGTGGAATTTATCCCACCCCTTTTTCTAATTATAGACACGAGTAGAGAGCGTTGGTACATGGGGGCTGCTGTTACCATAATATTATTCTGGAGATACGGAAACGAACACGTTAAATACAGGAAATGAAGATGAAATATTAGAGAAATTTTATTGAGAATAAATGTGTCTACAGAAAGTAAGAAAAAAAGGGGGAGAGGGTAGTTCCATGCAACAATCACCAGTGGTCTTTAGCAATAACTTCATTCAGCTTGACAAAAACAATAATAAGTACTCATAGCGCAACTGAAAATCCATGAACGGCAGGTCATGGTAATGTTCCTTTATATATCATTTCACTTAGGAGTTTTAAATTGATTTCTTGACTCAAGAAATCCCAGAAAAATCAATAATGAGCTGACGTTAACATGTTCATTTGTTGGCCATTTAGCAGTATCTAGTTTATAACAATGCAATGTCTATATATTTAATGTGGTACTTGATATATACCTTTAATTTAAAAATAGCGCAAGAAAATACAAAATCAAACAGATCATATGCTATGTAAATGTAAATATAGATGAAATCAAAATGTTGACTTACTTTCGGCTGAGTAACTGCTACCTGTATATTGCATGCATGAAAAACATGTTCGTCTCTTGAAGCCAATAGTTGTAATTAAAATGTAATATACCTCAAAATCAATATTTGTAGAACTTACATGAACAACCATCGCCGTGTTTCACTGATTTCTAAGAACTTGTATTTTTGTGAATGACTTTTCCTGAAAACAACTGTTCATTGATCTTTATAATAAACACTTGTAGTCGGTGCCTGAATTACATATAGGCTTGCCAGCCTGAATCCTAGTGCCTCAAAATTTAGAGGGGACTCCTGTAAATGTGTATACTAAATTTGATACTGTCATAGGCTTTTCTTACCTATGATTTCACAGCGCACTGTAATCTCTAAACAACGCTTCAGTAATTTTCCTTGAAGTCGTGATGGGAGATCGGGACTGGAGTTACACACTGAGAAGCCTAGGGCCTCTCTTTATCTAAACCCGATACTACGTGTAGTAGTTTGTATTGAAATTAAAGAAAGCTTAAACATTGATGGTAATAAAATCCACCAATATCAACAAATCGAACATTCACCTCTCATCTCAAATCATTGTATTGAATATATAAAAAAGCCACCACATATGACATAGGCAACGATTACCCAGGTCCTGGTTGTGGATAGCCACAACACATATGGGGGTAGGGGTGGGGGGTTAAATCGATTAATGGGATCCCAGCGTTTACTCTCTTGATGATTATATCTTCGACGACAATAATATGTCTAACGACCACTGCTAATTCTGTATTCTGTAATCACCTCCTGCTTAGGAGATCTGTATAACAATGGATTGGAGTTAAATACAATATCCACCATTGCAATCCTCCACCATTAGAATTATAATATTTACACTCTAAATAATATAGACATGTATATATCTGCGGAATTTCATCAGCAATGTTTACTTCACTATTCTAATGTTAACATCTAAAAATAGAATTATATATTATAGATTTGATACAATTAATCATGGGCGAACAGTTCAAAGAAGGACAACTATTATAAGATTTACTTGTATTGCCGAAATCAATTATATACACAAAGTCATACATTCAAATATACAATAATTAATCATTCATAATAAGCTTCATCAATAAACACATTGCATTTAATCAAAAAAATTTGGCAATACATTTCGCCAAATTAAAGCATTTTATAATAATATAAACTTATTATAGTACATATTTTATAAATTTAAGGGGAAAGGTGGGTGGGCATATTTACGTCTTCACATCAAGCTTTCCATCAACAAATTTCAAGTATGAATTACTGAACACTTTTCAAAAGATTTGAAAACCCAAATAGACAAAGAGATTTGTATTAACCAATAAAATTGATCTAAATATACCAGTGAGTATTAATTGACCTCAAAGGCATATCATATACAGGCATAGAAGTCAAACAGGTTTTTAGAAATATATAAATTTAATCAATGGAATTAAATACACTTTATCTTCATTTTAATTAAATATTTAGAAAATCAAAATTTAACAATTAATTATGGGCGAACAGTTCAAAGAAAGACAACTATATTACATTTTACTTGTATTGCCGAAATCAATTATATACACAAAGTCATACATTCAAATACACAATAATTAATCATTCATAATAAGCTTCATAATTAAACACATTGTATTTAATAAATCAATAAATGTTTGGCAATAAATTTCGCCACACCGCTACGGCCGCCAAAAATACAATAACTGTCTATGGTACTACTGATATTTTTTTCATTTTCTCGGAACATATCTTAATCCTTCAAAACAGTAAAGTTTGTAATTTTTTTAAAGAAGTCTTTATTTTTGTTTTTGAACCAATATTCGACCAATAATGAAATTTCCAAAATTCTCTCCGCTGTAACCTCTCAGGTATTTCTTTCTGAATCAAATAACACTCCCAAAAATATCATCTTAGTAGTCAGTTCTACACTTTTTCTTTCGACTCCTCGAGACCACAGGAAAGTAATAATTTCTCTAATGTTCTATAAGCTTCTATTGCCCTGCCTGGAACTTCAGCACCACCAAAACCGTCCAAATAATGAACTGCCATAAAATCCATATTGAAATACATGAAAACGACAGCTGAGGTTACACGTTGACAAATTTGTGAGCAAGATCGTAAGCCCATAGGAAGTACTCTGTCTGCAAAAATTGCATCTTCCCATTGAAAACCAACTAAGTGCAAATCACCTGTACATAAGGGAATTTGTCTGTAAGCTCTTTGTAAGTCTTTTTTATACATCAAACAATCTTGACCTTTTAGTTTGATGATATCAACCAAGTCATCAACATTTGGGTAACATATATTAATTTTTTTACCCAAATAATATTCCTGGAAAATCTCGTCATTGATAGAATTTCCGACTGGGTAACTCAAATCCAATATAACCCGGCGTTCTACTGAATCCTTTTTAATCACTGTATTCAAAGAGGAAATCTTAAAATCACAACAAAATGAATTCTTAAAGAAAGGTCCGATGAAGTTTCGTTTTTTAAATACTTTTCTATTTCTTTAGAAAAGTCCGTAGCAAATTCAGAGCTTACAAATTGACCTTCATATCCCACCAGAGCACCAAATTTTAAAAATTCACAAATAATATTGTCGTGATAATCAACTAATTTGTATCTGAAAAATTGAACATTAATTCCTGATTGTACTGGAATTTTACAACCTAAATAATTGTGTGTACCAGATTTTCTAATTTGTTCAAGAATTTTAATAAACTCGTTAAATTGAAAATCATTTACCTTTTCCTGAGCAATTTTTTTAACGTCTATAAATTTCGTATCGGGACGTAACTTGGGCTCAGTATGGCTATTTTTACAATTGAAAGCATAATCGGAAATTAGTTTGTAAATACTATGCTTCTTGCAAAATAACTCACATTTTTCCTTAAAAGGAATATTTACATAATCTGTTAATTCATTTGAGACATAACGAGGACACACTGCCTGCAACAGGGTTTAAAACCGAGCTAGTAACGTCAGGGCTAGATTTAAATTCTAGTCATTCATCCTGATGTGGACAGTCTTTTGAACATTCAGGGTGGTAAAGTTTCTTTTGATTTTCCTTCCAACAGGTTGCACATATATGCTGCAAATATCTCTCTATCCATATAATTTTACCATTGTGAGAAGAGTTTTGAGAACACCTCCTTCTCTGATAATGGGAACAATACAAAACAGTATCGTCACGTTGTGCAACCTTCTTGTCATCATTAACATAAAATGGTTTTCTGGCCTTATCTGTTTTTACATATTAATTAATAAAGGCGTTTCTACGCCACTAAGATCTTGCGATCAAGTTGCCATGCCGTGTTCTATTTGCCTGATGATATGAGCATATAATTTATTTATTCCTTTCCACTCATACAATTCAGTATAATATGACTTCTTTTTCAACAATTTTATTCTACATGTTTTTTTCAATTTCATCAATTTTCTTATTGGAAAGAATTTCCAACTCTCCAGCTACAAATAAGTTAAATTGCAATTCATCAAATTTTACAATTGAACCTGCATATTCATATTGCAGTTTTGAATGAGGCCACAATTGTTTCTGAACAACTTCGTCAGCAGGGTGGTGAAAAATACCAAATGTCTTGCTCTTTTTGCCAGTGTAGTGTTTTTTAATCTTCTTGGTTTCATTTTCCGAATCGCTCAAATTATTACTACTACAACTACTGACAAAGATGAAGAGTCGTCAGAATCGGAACATATTTCTAATATTTTATTGATTTTGCCAGAAGCCCTTGATTTATATTTTGGGATTTTTCTTAAAGTTTCTATTGTGACATTTTTTTCATTGTTCTTGATATATTTTTCTTTCAAATTGAATGTTTTACTAAAAGCTTCACCTTTATCTTTGGACTTGGATCTTTTCCTCTCCTTCTCTGTGGCAATCTCCTGCCTCCTTTACTTTCGTCTCTTCTAGTTTCCTCAACTTCTGCTTCCTTTCATATGTCTTTCGCTCCGCCCTCAATTTCTTCAATCCTTCTCCATCTCTATCACCTCTTCGTCCTCAGTGTCCAGTTCGTCCAGTTCATTGTCCTCAGAGTCCAGTTCGTCCAGTTCATCGTCCAATTCCGTCTTCTCTTGTATAATATTTGTGTCTTCAGCTTTCAATCTTCTGGTTCTTATAGACGTCAATCCGGATTCGTCTGCATGGTCTGGCTTTCCTACCGTATCCAAAATTTTATAGTCAATGGCTTTCACCTTCCTCCGTTCACGTTCATTCATATGTGGCATAACTGACATAACACATCAACATTTTCAAGTTTTCTTTTTACGTCTTCACATCAAGTTTTGCATAAAAACATTTCAAGTATGAATTACGGAACACTTTTCTAACGGTTTATAAACCCAAATAGACAAAGAGATTTGTATTAACCAATGAAATTGATCTAAACATACCAGTGAGTATTAATTCACCTCAAAGGCATATCATGTACAGGCATAGAAATCAAACAGATTTGTAGAAATATATAAATTTAATAAAGGGAATTAAATACACTTTATCTTCATTTGAATTAAATATTTTGAAAATCAAAATTTAACAATTAATCATGGGTGAACAGTTCAAAGAAAGACAACTATAATAAATTTTACTTGTATTGCCGAAATTAATTATATACACAAAGTCATACATTCAAATATACAATAATTAATCATTCATAATAAGCTTCATAAATAAACACATTGTATTTAATAAATCAATAAATTTTTGGCATTAAATTTCGCCACGCCGCTACGGCCGCCAAAAATACAATAACTGTCTATGGTACTACTGGTAATTTTTCTTTTCTTGGAACATATTTTAATTCTTCAAAACATATAAAGGTCATGAAGGAAAAGAAAAAAAAACACTAGTGATGTATGGCGATCACAAGTAGAACTGACAGGGAACATCATCAAGTATAGGATGGGACCTCCCTGAAACGAGAAAAGAAAAATTACGCAGCAAACTATGTACTAATACATACAACATAAAATAAACAATACAATATCACATCAATAAAACTTAAAACAATCTATAAACTGAGATGTTTGATAATAAAGATAATTTTCTTTCTGAATAACTCTGTTCCAGAAAAATTTAAGTGGAGTCCATCTTTGGGTGCGTAAAAAGACGGGTCTGGTTTGTTATTGTGTAATAAAGAACGATATAAATTACAAAATAATAGAGATCTTCTGTTGCATAACCTTCTTAACTCGGAATTTACTTTATTAAGTTTTCTCTCTGAAAGTTTAAAATCTACCAAACGAGGTAATAAGGAAGTAAAAATAATCTTAGCATCTGTCTTGCTTTTAATTTTATGAATAAAATCACCATAATAAGACAAAATAGTATCTACAGATTGAGATGAGGACACATTATGTATTCCTACATGTACGATAACGGAATTTATATTTTTTAGATTAATTCTACCATTTGAAACAAAATCAGCTAACCTGGCTATTGTAGCCCCTGGAAATGGTTGGGTTGTATATCCATCAATTCCTCTGACATACTTAGGAATAGAAGCTGAGATTATTTTCCCTCTTTTTGCCTTATAACTTTCTACAAAATTAACATTTGAATTATTTATTTATAAGTTCCCCCATTCGTCTACTTATGTCGATTTTATCCTCAAAATTAAATCTTAAATAATTTCTATAGCGTCACTTTTTCCAATCGCCATACAACTGAATTAATTCACTTGGAATTTTCGAAGAATAAGCTCAACTCGCTCCACCTAACCTAAAACTATGAGTATAAAATTGCTTTGGATTTCTACCGATGCAATTAATTAATTTTCTTAAGGTAGACTGAAACAAAGGATAAGTAACTGGAAAAATTTATTATGCTTCATAAAAACGAATGCAGGGCTATATGTTGGCGCTAGAGTTAGATCAATCATATTAAGGGACGCTCGAACAGGACATAACAGAGATCCAGGAATAGCTGCATCTGGAATTTTGTATTTCCTTTCGCCATACTGAATATTTTTTGACAAATTTATATGAAAAATTAGAACATTGTTTTTGCTATCGAATTCAATATTTTCTCTAATCAGTTGTTTTTGAGACTGGAAAGTTTTGGCGGAGTTTGGAACTAGATTTGACTTTCTAATCACTAAAAAGAAGGCTGTTAAAAACAAACACCAAATTGTGGCGTCGTAAGCATTAGTTAATTCTAATAACTGGTGAAAAGATAATAAAATTTCTGGAGTTTTGGGACATGCCTATTTAGGACAATGAGGATTATCTCTAGCTAACCCTTTTAAAGCCAATCTCAAATGAAAGGAATCAAACTGTGGATAATCTATGCCTTTGAATAAATGTAATAATTTGACACCGCTTATATAATTGTGAATAGATTGGATAGATTTGAAACTTCTGCTAAAAAATTGTGCATATAAGGATAATATTCTTTCAGGGGTAGGAAGAGCCATACAGTTGTAATAAAAACAAAACAGGAAATATGATTCCCATTGAAGCTTTATATTCTTGTACGTTCCAACAGCATAAGCATGAGCAACAGACTTCTTACATTGTAGTTCGAGAATTTCTAATTCTGAAATTAAAATTTACCAGTCGTGAGAAAACATGAAAAATTCCTCCAACACCTCAACCTCAAGATAATTACCACCTTCAATACAACTCTTGAAATTTACTGTGTTTTTGTAATAAGAAAGCCACCTTGACAAATAATCGGCGGCTCTGTTTTCGACACCTACAATGTTTCTGGCCCGGACTTCAAATCCATGAACAGCTCCTAAATAACATATCTCCCTTAAACAGCTCTGCATAACCATATCCTTTGAGAAACCTGTATATAGAACTGTCACAGAAGTGCATTGTCACAATACATTACAATCTTTTATTTCCCCGTAAAATGTTTACCCCACATTTTCAAAGATACTACGATGGTAAGTAATTCTAAACTGTTAATGTGTAAATGCAAATCTTGAATAAAGGATGGAAAAACAGCAGGGAAATATTGATCTGAACTAATAGCACATAAACCTTCTAAGCAAGCATCACACGAAATATGCTCGTCTGGGTTTGACCATTCATTAGTGGAGATCATAGTGATACCATTGTACGTTTGAAGATAAAAATGCCACCACTTAAGATTTTTCATTAACTGTGAAGGTATTTTACAGAAAATTCAATTCCCGTTTCTCGTGTTATTACATGGGAATGCCGAACGTTACCAATTTAGTAATATACTAACAAAAATTCTCCCTGGACGTACACAAGCCGAAATAAAATGGAGTTTACCCAGTAAAGATTGTAATTCTTTTAAAGAAGCCTTTTTTTCCTTCTGAACCAAGATTCGACCAATAATGAAATTTCCAACATTCTCTCCGCTGTAACCTCTGAGGTAAATTTTTCTGAATCAAATAACACTCCCAAAAATATCATCTTAGTAGTCAGTTCTACACTATTTTCCTTCGCCTCTTCGAGACCACAGGAAAGTAATAATTTCTCTAATGTTATGTAAGCTTCTATTGCCCTGTCTGGAACTTCAGCACCACCAAAACCGTCCAAAGAATTAACTGCCATCAAATTCATATTGAAATACATGAAAACGACAGCTGAGGTTACACGTTGGCAAATTTGTGAGCAAGATCGTAAGCCCATAGGAAGTACTCTGTCTACAAAAATTGCATCTTCCCATTGAAAACCAACTAAGTGCTTATCACCTGGACATAAGGGAATTTGTCTGTAAGCTTATTTTAAGTCTTTTTTGAGCATCAAACAATCTTGACCTTTCAGTTTGATGATATCAACCAAGTCATCAACATTGGGGTAACATATATTAATATTTTACCCAAATAATATTCCTGGGAAATCCCGTCATTGATAGAATTTCCGACTGGGTAACTCAAATCCAATATAACCCGGCGTTCTACTGAATCGTGTTTAATCACTGTATTCAAAGAGGAAATCTTAAAATCACAACAAAATGGATTCTTAAAGAAAGGTCCGATGATAGCAGCATATGAAGCTTCTTTTTTTAAATACTTTTCTATTTCTTTAGAAAAGTCCGTAGCAAATTCAGAACCTACAAATTGACCTTCATATCCCATCGGAGGACCAAATTTTAAAAATTCACAAATAATATTGTCGTGATAATCAACTAATTTTTATCTGAAAAATTGAACATTAATTCCTGATTGTACTGGATTTTTACAACCTAAATAATTGTGTGTACCAGATTTCCTAATTTGTTCATGAATTTGAATCAACTCGTTAAATTGAAAATCATTTAACTTTTCTTGAGCAATTTTTTTAACGTCTATTAATTTCTAGCGGAATACCATATTTTTTTCTCTTATGAAATATTCTAAATGGTTAATTTCTTATAGCATGCATCAGCAAATCAAGGTTTTTATTTTAATAATTGTGATACAATTTGTTAATCACATAAGAAGATTGTGCATCAGTAATTTACCGATTAAACTCTAGACATTTTTGTTACACACGCAGAAATTTGGAACGCTTCACTAATTTGCGCGTCATCCTTGCGCAGGGGCCATGCTAATCTTCTCTGTATCGTTCCAATTTTAGTATATGTACTGCCGAAGCGAGTACACTGTATGATTCACATGAACGACTTATATAGTCAATCTAATTTTATTGTGGTATCATATGCTTTATGATATTTGCATATTGATCGATGAAAATCCTAACGTAGTGTATACGTTTATTACATTGACTTAATAATAGTTATAATATCTATAAACTTATTAAACTAATGTGATCTTATAACACATGAAAAGATATTTAATCTGAAACTGAAAATACATGGAACTGTTACATGAAATAATATTGTAATTTATGCTTACGAGTTAAATTCTGTAATGATTATTTATTGGGTAGAAATGGGAGACCAATTTAAGAAAACATTCAGCAATCGGTAGCGTGGCCGAGCGGTCTAAGGCGCTGGTCTATGGCACCAGTCTCTTCGAACGCGTGGGTTCGAATCCCACCGCTGCTAAGTTATTTTTGCTTTCAATTGTTATTCCTTTTTTTAAATAAAAACAAATTGATGGGACCGAGAAACCAAAATGTATATAGCTACAGCGCCGTCTCAAAAGTATTTGCGAAAACAAAATGGCGGACGTCAACCAGTTTGAGTTATCGCTTTTTGCACCATTAAAATACACAAGGTAAATATGAAAAACTTACCCTAATATTTTGCGGGGTAACCCTTCGACCGCATAACTGCCTGAATCCTGCGTGGAATAGAGGTATATAAGTTCTGAATGTAATCCACAGAAAATTTCATCCAAATATCCCGAATGGCAGTAAACAGTTCCCGAGGAGTATTTATGCTTCCTGCTACATTTTGTACCGATCTCTTGATGCGAAGCCACACATTTTCATTAATATTTAAGTCCGGAGACTGAGCTGGCCATGTCATGCCATGAATGTCATTGTATCGTTTTAATTCTTCAATTATGCGGGCCCGATGGACAGGGACATTGTCATCTTGGAAACGATAAGTTTTGTCGGCAAAGTGACGGGCTAAAACGGGCCAAGGATGATTATCAAGGATGTCACGATATTTCACAGCATTTATATTACCATCAACCTTACATATATTTCCCACACCATGTAATGCAACCCAAGATCATAGCAGATACCTTCCTCTGATATGATGGACACATTCACTCGGGGCGGTAAGCCTCATTCGAAGATCTCCGCACGTACACACGGTTATTTTGTCCAATAAATATCTGCGATTCATCACTTAATTTTACTTGATTCCAGTGTAGATTAACAGTCAATCTCCGTCGTTCCAGACACCAAGAAAGTCGTTTCTATTTGTTGACCTCTCTGACCACCATTTTCTTACGAACAACACGTCTAAATATTTTGTTTTTGTGTAAATAACGCTGTATAGTCTTTGGGTGGATACGAACAGTCCCTCCTTCATTGAAATCATTTTTTAATTTCTCTTAAAACCTTGCCACGATTCTTTTTTACCGTGCTCAATAATCTAACCTCACCGCGTCGTGTCACTTTCCTTGGTCGTCCAACTCTGGGGATGTTCTCAGCATTTCCTGTGATGTTGTACTTCTTCCAAATTGAACGAATTGTAGAATCAGGTATATGCAACAATTTCTCGATCTCACAATTTATATGCCCTTCCCGTTTCAAATCCACAACCAGTTGTTTCCGATCCTCACTCAATTCCTTTGACTTGCGACCCATCTTGAAAACACGTCTGTTTATTTGTAAACGCGTAGCAGACGACTTTAAATTACGTAACATATTTGGGAAAAGTTCAAAAGGGTAACTCAAGACAGTTTAAAGCTATGTAGTTCTTTTTATTACAACGAAAAACATTGGTGACAATTTCAACTTGCAGCCATTTTCTTATTTTCGCGAATACTTATGAGGCAGCACTGTAAATTAGGTTTCAAACATTCAGAGCTTGTTTATCAACATAAGCAATTAAGAAATATTTGACTAGTTGTCGGCAGCGTCGGTTGGAGATTTGACAGTCGGAAATGCAGTTTTTGTTGGAGCCAGTAAAACGGACATTTGAAACGGTTCCTCCACTTTTCAATTTCAATATTAATATGAAGTCTTTTTTTCAATTTCAAAGAAAAAA
The DNA here is from genome assembly GCA_963680875.1 of Bathymodiolus brooksi. Taxonomy (NCBI): domain Eukaryota; kingdom Metazoa; phylum Mollusca; class Bivalvia; order Mytilida; family Modiolidae; genus Bathymodiolus; species Bathymodiolus brooksi. The sequence goes on from OY804584.1 coordinate 79,110,180, forward strand.
ATGCATATTATTGATAAAGAAGAAGGAAACAGCTACTAAAAAAAACCAAAATGAACAAAAACTACTTGGCAGCGGTGGGATTCGAACCCAAGCCTCCGAAGAGACTGGTGACTTAAACCAGCGCCTTAGACCGCTTGGACACACTACCGACAATATCAACCTCTATCAAATATAGATGTCATTTATTTCCATCCAATAATAATTTCACAAATTTTACTTTTAAGCAATATTAACATATTATTACACAATAAACATATATGGAACTTCCGTCTCACATTGTACCTTTTGTATATTACTATGCTATAGAAAGAAAATGCATTTTTTTTCCTCAAACTGCATAATTAATTTGTTTTATATTTGGCAAAAGACTAGCCAAAGTCGGAATATCATATTTTTGTTCTTCCAAAGAATATCCTAAATTCCCCTTTTTAGAAAATGGTTAATTTCTTATAGCATGCATCAGCAAATCAAGGTTTCTATTTTATTAATTGTGATAAAATTTCTTAATCACATAGGAATATTCTCACTACACACACACACACACACAAATATGGAACTCTTCTCCAATTTGCGTGTCATCCTTGAGCAGGGGCCATGTTAATCTTTTCTGTATCGTTCCAATTTTAGTATCGAGTACACTGGAAGATTCACCTGGACGACTTATATAGTCAGTCTAATTGTATTGTGGTATCATATGCTTTACGATATTTACATATTGATCGATACAAATCCCAACGTAGTGCATACGTTTATTACATTGACTTAACAATAGTTATACTATCTGTATCCTTATAAACTAATGTTATCTAATAACACATGAAAAGGTATCTAATCTCAAACTGAAAATACATAGAATTGCTACATGAAGGAATATTGTAATTTATGCTTACCAGTTAAATTATGTAATGGTTATTTAATGGGTAGTAATGGATTCGAACCCACTCCTCCGTAGAGACTGGTGCCTTTAACCAGCGCCTTAGTCCGCGCGGACACGCTACCGACAATATAGACCGCTCTTAAATATAGATGTCATTTATTTCCATCCCATAATAATTTCCAAAATGTTACTTTTAGGCAATATTTACATATTATTACACAATAAACAAAAATGGAACTTCCGTCTCACATTGTACATTTTGCATATTACTATGCTGTAGAAAGATAACGCATTTTTTTTCTCAAACTGCATAATTAATTTGCTATATATTTGGCCAAAGACTAGCCAAAGTCGGAATATCATATTTTTTTTCTTCTAAAGAATATCCTAAATTCCCCTTTTTGAAAAATGGTTAATTTCTTATAGCATGCATCAGCAAATCAAGGTTTCTATTTTATTAATTGTGATAAAATGTGTTAATCACATAATAACATAGTGCGTCAGTATACAGTCATTTCTGTATATTTTATAGAATAAACTCTAGACATTTTTGCTGCATAAACACAACAATATTGAACTCTTCACTAATTTGCGTGTCATCCTTGCGCATTGGCCATGCTAATCTTTTCTGTATCGTTCCAATTTTAATATCGAGTACACCGTATGATTCACCTGGACGACTCATATATTCAGTCTAATTGTAATGTGATATCATATGCTTTACGATATTTGCATATTGATCGATAAAAATCCTAACGTAGTGTTTACGTTTATTACATTGACTTAACAATAGTTATAATATCTGTATCCTTATAAACTAATGTTATCTAATAACACATGAAAAGGTATTTAATCTCAAACAGAAAATACATGGAATTGTTGCATGAAGTAATATTGTAATTTATGCTTACCAGTAAAATTATGTAATGGTTATTTATTTGGTAGAAATGGGAGACAGTTTTAAGAACACATTCAATAATCGGTAGCGTGGCCGAGCGGTCTAAGGCGCTGGTTTATGGCACCAGTCTCTTCGGAGGCGTGGGTTCGAATACCACCACTGCCAAGTTATTTTTGCTTTCAATTGGTATTCTTTTTTTTAAGCAAATTGAAATTGATTGGACCGAGAAACCAAAATGCACATAGCTAAATTACGCTTCAAACATTCGGAGCTTGTTTATCAACATAAGCAATTAAGAAATATTTGAATAGTTGCCGGCAGCGTCGGTTGGAGATTTGACGTAGAGGAGACAGTAAAACGGACATTTCAAACGGTTCCTCCAGTTTTCAATTTCAATATCAATATGCAGTCTTTTTTTTCTATCTAAAAAAAAATGAAAAATATTGATAAAGAAGAAGGAAACAGCTACTAAAACAACAAAATGAACAAAAACTGCTTAGCAGATTCGAACCCACGCCTCCGAAGAGACTGGTGCCTTTAACCAGCGCCTTAGTCCGCTCGGGCACGCTACCGACAATATAAACCGCTCTTACATATAGATGTCATTTTTATCCATCCCAGGATTATTTCAAAAATGTTACTTTTAGACAATATTAACATATTATTATATAATAAACATACATGGAACTTCCGTCTCACATCGTTTTTTCTTTGTTTGAACACGGGGTTTATATATATATACTTGGGTGTAAAATTATCCTGAAATCTGTAGATTTCTACTGACATTTCAGTATCTAATATTGTTTATTTTTTTATCTAACAATGTAGGAATTCATTTGTATTTACGCACTACTTTCCCATACATCCTTTTCGACTGGTACCCATGTTTAGTGGTATTACACCTCTATGTCATGTTATGGTCATTAAATAGCATGAGTTGTAATCCAAAGGGATACAGCGGTTCTCAAAGAATATATGCTAAAAGTTCAAGTAGACCTTTGATTTCATGGACACTTAATCATCAGTTGTGATTGAGAAATTGTAAGAGCCCACACGTACAGTAAAACTATCTGAACATGACCAAACAAACAAACAAACAAACAAATTGGAAATTAATGTTTTCAGTGCCTTTAGCTTCGATGCAATTTTTTTGTTATTCAGTTCGTCGCACACTCAATATGTTAGATGAACGCCAAATTAACAAAACATGCGAGGTTCATAGGCAATATATGGTATGTTATGTATTTCAGTGCGGTACATGTAATGAGACAACATGAATTGTTAGTTTCTAGAACTCAGTGCCTATCACGCATAATGCTCATAGTTCGATTCCAAAAGTTGTCAGTCACCTTAGGCAAGCTGGTGTTCTTCCCTGAGTCATATGAGCCTCTCCATGAGTAAAATGTACTACATAATAAGAAGAATAATCTACTCACTTCAAACTCTGGCTTACACTAACGATAAATTATATTTTGTATATATTTTAGAATTATTATTATAATCACCTATGAAAAATACGATTTGATCAAAATTGTTAGGCCTGTTTTCTATTTTCTATTGTTTGTTTGTTTGATCATGCTAAGCGCCACTTTCAACAATATTTCAGCTATATCGTGGCGGTCAGTTTAATTGGTGGAGGAAACCGGAGGACGGCCGGAGAAAACCACCGACCTGTCGCAAGTCACTGACAAATGAATGTTGTACCCCTCTACCTGATCGAGATTCGAACTCACAATATATATGGTGATATGCACTGATTGCATATGTAGTTATAAATCCAACTACCATACGATCACGGCCACGACTAAGCCTCTATTTTTAATGTCCGCTTAAGTAGACAAAATTAATACAAATACTATACTATATCACTTTTCTTCATTTAGTAAGAATATTGATATAAATGAGAAATTAACCAACATTACACTTAAATACACAAAATAAAGTAGAAAAAAACATCACTATTATTGCTGATCTATATTTCAGTCACAATAAAATCTTCAACAATGAGAATAACTCATACCCCAAAATGAGTGTGAAACAGCCCTTCACTTGTAGTTGAGCGGTACTCTTTACTTCCGTCGATAAACGCGACATCCTTGTCGTTCCGATGTTATTAAGTGTATGATATGTTATTCCCAAATACGGGGCTATCATCAAGATAACAAACTATGGGTGCAGTAATCTTACAAATACCGTCATCATTGTATGTTTTCTCATGGGTGATATGCATACTTTATCTAAATGTTAAGAATGACAAACAGATTATTTGATTGTTAATTTATTCATATTGATAATTTATCCGAACAAATGTACATAGTAAGGTTTTTCACCTGGTGTACGCTTATATACGAATCTACCTGATGTATATATATACCTAGCATCAGCATTGCCATCAATTACCCCAGCTGAGGCATATGGATTGCATTGGGATCTAGCACTAACTGGAAACCTGTCGTAGATTTGTTGTGCGTTATATGTATGATGCGACACAGACAGACATTTTCGGAAAACTCCTCTTTTACAAATCGACCGACGTCGTCGAGTATATGTGGTATACGAATATGGATGTCCCGCTAATATGTTATTTGCTTCCGAATCCTTGAAATGCGTCTTGGAAGAGTCAACAGAAGCTACGACAATATTTCGGCCATAGACGCCATATTTGGTGAAGCCATTACACGCGTGATTGATATGATTGTGTAATCCCCGGATAGGTCTATAAACAATTACCAACCAATCCCTCCAGTAATATTTATCTCGTAAGAAATCATACAGAATGGTTGAGAATTTGTCATTGCTTAAGGAATGTTGTTCAGCTGATAATTTATCGATATCAATACTTGCTTGGTCATGATACTTATCTTGCAGGGTCTGGTCTATTGTTTTCATTCGATTGATAACGTTTGCCATTTGGTTTACCCAATCGATTTTATGAATATTATATAGATCATCTCCATATTTTAACTTCATATATGATAGTTCTATAGTAACTCCTTTAATTAGTAGCTGTAAAATACCGATCATAAAATGCTGTGTGCGTTTACGGTCATAGTTGAACGACTTCATCGCAATCTGGAACAAATCCCCTGTTAAGGCACAGTCTGCACCCATTATTCCATGATACAGATCCATCGAACATGTCCAACATGTCGTTCTAAATACATTCATGAAAATATCCTTTTCAGCGTTTTTCACAGAAAGCGGATGTGAATATATATTTTGTAAGTAAACAAAATTCGTATTAATTTCTTGTTCTATTCTGGCGAATTGGCTTTTAATCTGGGTCCATTTAATGTTTCTTTGAATATCTTGTAAATGTATTTCAACTGAATCCAAACGGGTGCTTACTTCTTTCAAAAGACGTTTTATCTCTGCAAGCTCATGAGACTCATTTGTTCCAAAAAAAGAAAGAACAAAACCTAGAAAAGAAACAACTGCTGATACACCTGGAATAATAGACGTGGCCATTCCTATAACGCCTGCGACATTCTTGGATTCCATTGCTTTCGCAAGTGAGTTTGCAAAGCTTGCCCCTGATTGAATTTCATTGACGCCAACATGATTGACTGAGGAAACGTTATTTTTGCAAACCATACGTCAATAATATTAGTAAAATCCACCCACACTTAATGTCAGGCATCGTGTGACCTACAAATATAACATATATATTATACTATTGTACATACATTTCTGAATTGAATTAAACTTTAATACTCTCATGATTGTAAATTAGTAAGAAAATATATGAATCCAAATGAACACGGGACACTATTAAACATGACACTATATGTTATAATACATTGTTTTGTATGTTAGTTTCTGTACCATTCAAATCGTAAACATTTGATTTAGTACACAGACAGGACATTATATGTTATTCAGGTTATATTCATGGTATATATAATGTCACATTCCTGGCGTCGGATTTATATATCCTGTGTTATCGAGGGCTATATAAATCTGAAGCCGGAAAAGATAACTGATAGTGTACCTGGTCGGGCGTCCAATTAAAATACAGCATTTTTTTCTATTAATCATAACATACATTTATATCGCCTTCATTTTGTGGTTTGTTCTATTAACAACCATTCCTGCGTACCGTTTTACTTTTGATAATATTTAGTGCATATATCCAATATTGGTGTATTGACGGTGAATATAGAATTTCTGTGGCGAGGCTTAGAAAGGGGGGAAAGACGATCTTTAGTGATTTTGGTGGAGGAAAAAAAATAATCTGCTTCAGAGATTTTGACATATAACCTAATGTTGAATTCTGGAAAAATATTACGCGCTTTGCGCGACAAAAAAAAATAAATATTCTAACTCTGAACGAAAAATTCTGAACGAAACAAAAAACCATAACCCCCCCCCCCCCCCTTTCAAGTTAAATGGTCGGCCCCTTAGTGAGTCTTTCCATCCGTTTCGTGCCGAGCAACACACATTCTATATTTACCGTAAATACACCAAGATTGTATTTATCCTGCACTAAAATTTGCAAAACAAATGTTATTTTATTTAATAATAATAATAAAAAAAGATAACGGAAACCCCCATTGATACCTGAACAGTAGTTCCAGTTAGAGGCGTGGCTTAATAGCTTTATTAGGCTAATGTGAAAAGTGTTATTATGACACTGTCATAATAAAGCAATAGTTTATTTCAACCCGTTTATTATGACAAAAAATAACTCAATTGCAGGATAAAGCAAACTAGTTGCTATATTAAAGAAAGTAAAACATTCTGAATGTTGGTTGTTGACATTATGTATGTCACCGGCGTTGATCGATTGCAGTTGGGATGCAATGTGTTAGTGAACGTGTCAAAATGTCACTGCACTGTTGTATTCAATAAGCAAAATTAACTCGACAAAAAACATGCAAAAGTTGCGCATATTTAATTTTAAGAATGCTTTTATAATTTGTATACTCGTAAGTGAAGATATAGCAAGGAAATTGACAATTTTTTAATACAAAGTGGCAAAATAGAATCAATCTTAAAAATAATTGATTGATTGATTGATTGATTGATTGATTGATTGATTGATTGATTGATTGATTGATTGATTGATTGATTGATTGATTGATTGATTGATTGATTGATTGATTGATTGATTGATTGATTGATTGATTGATTGATTGATTGATGCTTAACGTCAAGTAAACAATATGCATGAGGAAGAACAAGCTGCTTTAAATAATAAATAATGTTAGATGATATTACTGCAGTCGACCTATGGACAAAGGTATCGTATGTCGAAAGTAAAAACCGCATTGAGGGTGTACTGGTTAGTGTGCTCACCTCGATTTCGGTAGATCGTTGGTCTGAGCCTTTACTGGGTCAAACGGAAGACTATGCAATTGGTATTTGCTCTTCCGATAAGCACACTGCACAAAGTGGTAAGAGCAAAGGTTGGTTGGATCATAATCGTGATAATGTATCCGAGTGGAGTGATATATCTACCAGCGGACTGTTGTTTCAGTAAGCTAGCACTATATAATAATCAAATTCAGCACATAAAGAGCACATATGACATAGCATATCCCTGTCTTACTCCTTATTTTACAAGGAAACTAGTGTCAACTTCAGAGTTGATGGTACATAAGAAATTTGTATAGGACTGCTTGATGAGTTGCACTATCTTACTTGGTATTCCATAGTTTCTCAAAATTTACCATATACTCTCTCTGTGTAGGCTGTCAAATACTTTCTCAAAATCTACAAAATTAACAAGTAATTTTCTCTGCCACTCATGGCACTGTTCTAAGATGTTTCTGAGGACAAATATGTGGTCTATCCAACCTCTACCTTTTCTAATTCATGTCATACTTTCTTGCCCACAGCTTTTATAATTCTTGATATTAAAACTATGCAGAAGACCTTACTCGGAATGGATAGTAAGGTGATTCTTCTCCAGTTGTTGTAGTTAGTCAAGTCTCCTGATTTTGGTATTCTTTGGTATAACAACTTGTTTCCATATTTTGAGAAACACCATGGAGGGGTAGCTATTATAATGAACAGAAATGTAACAAAAGCAAAGCTAGAGTATTCACCTGTAAACGAAAGAATAATAAGAGCTCGCTTTCAAACAAAGTAGGGAAAACTAACCATCATTCAATGCTATGCTCCGACAAATGAAGCCGATGGTGAAGAGAAAACAGATTTTTATCTAGTTCTACAATCTGAGATAGAAAAAGTACCAAAACATGACGTAAAAATAGTGATGGGTGATTTAATCGCCAAAGATGGAAATGATAACACCGGAAATGAAAGAGTGATGGGAAAATATGGCTGTGGAAACATCAACGACAATGGCGAACGCTTAATAGACTTGTGTGGAACCAACAATTTAGTAATAGGAGGTACTATTTTCCCTCATAGAGAAATGCATAAGTTGACATGGATTTCTCCAAATGGTAGAGACAAGAACCAAATAGACCACATTGTTATCAATGGAAAGTGGAGAAGATCATTACAGGATGTACGTGTTATGCGGGTTGTAGATGTTGCTAGTGACCATCATATAGTAGTAGCAGACATCAAGCTAAAACTTATAAAGTAGTCTACCCATGTAAATGTGAAAAGAAAATTTGATGTTGGTAAATTACAAGACCCAAATATTAAACAAGAGTTTAAACTGGAAATAAAGAACAGGTTCCAGCTATTAGAAAACATAAGCATTGAGGATACAGACACCATACCAGTAAATGATGAATGGCAACAAATACACAAGATCTACACATAAGCCAGTGAAAAGTACACAAAGAATGGATAACACCTGAAACTTGGAAATTGATTGATGAAAGAAAGGTAGTGAACAACAAAATATGTCAAACACACTGAGAGAATAAAGGAAAAGCTAAGAACAAAATATACAGAATGCAACAAGAAGGTAAAGACAGCAACATATAGGAACAAGAGGGATTTTATGGAAGACCTAGCAAGAGAAGCAGAAAGTGCAGCTTCAAATCAGAGAATGGGACAGATTTACCAAGTAACTAAACAACTAAGTGGTAGAAAAGCTCAAGTAAACATGCCAATTAAAGACAAAAACAACAATACACTGACAACAGAACAAGAACAATATTTAAGATGGAATGAACATTTTCAAGAAGTTCTTAACCGAAAGGATCCGGACGAACTTGCAATTATTCCTGAAGCACCCATGGGCCTGGAAATAGATACAGATCCACCTTCAAAACTAGACATACATAAATTCATTAAAGGTTTGAAAAACAAGAAGGTACATGGCACAGATCAACTAAATGCAGAACTTTTAAAGAAAATTTGCTTAATTGGCATTAAGCAACAATCCGTCACTCACAGGTTAATGTTGGAGATGGTGAACAAATTTAAAATATTATGCTTTTTAACAGACTGCATTTTTATTGCAGGGAGTATGACGCTCTCCATACACGAGTCACTCATTTCGTCTGTCATTGTGTAGTTGATTTGTCCCGCGCAATAATCTAACACCAAACACTATTTCACTTCAGGTCTGATTTATATAATTTTCTGGAAAAGGAAATTAATATGCATGGGACATTTATCAGTTACAAATATGTAAGAAGAGTTTGATAATACAAATGAATAATCAAAATCCGTAACTCGAAAGACACAACACAATGGTCAAAAGATAGAGGACACAAGCGCAAACAACGACCTACAAAACACTACCAAGAAACCTAAACACCGAGCAACACGAACCTACTAAGACTGGGGAAGAACTCAGGTGCCACCGATGGATAACCTGTTTTTGTTCTACTAGTGGCACCCGTCGTGTTACTCTAATTACAATCCCGGTGATATGTCATGAAAGAGAAAGAACCAGGACGTGGGGTATGAAAAGTGGAATATATCATTCAAAAACATGTATTCAATATAGATCTGTAAACAAAAGAACATTTTAATAGTTTTTACACTGCTATTAAATAAAGTGGAAACATACCTTAAGATTAGGAAAGGTTCAGTTCAAAATAATTTGCGTCAAGATTAAAATTCATTCTTATATATACAGTGTGCGAAATGCGTAGGCTAAATGATTAGATAAATTGTGTACTTATCTTGGACAAAACCGTTCTTCCTGGTTCAAAGTCACAATATGTAACCAGGTTACAGATAAGTAAATATACACTTCGACCAAAGTTAAGCGCCACTTTACATATTTCATAAATGTCTTTTCTTTTAAATAAACTTGCTTAAAATGCGATTGCTGCAAAGGATATATGTACACATAAGCCTTAGCTAAATGTGTAACACGTCATCGATCGATAAAGCCATGTTCGATTAAAACCGGTTTACAATTGGTGTCATAACTAATTACACAAAATGTGTTTGTAATTCAGGGTTCTAGAGTTTTTCATGCAGAGTATTTTCTTCGCTAATCTATGGTTAGGCGAAAATTGACTTAAGCAGAAAGCTGTTGACATATTACAGACAGGCTTTAGCAATAGAAGAAGGAATGGCAGTGCAAATGGGGGCACACCATTCTGTAATTGATCATGCAGCGTTTGCAAACGACTGGAGTGGTTGATGAACCTGCGTGATCTGGCAGGTCCAAAAAAAGTAAGAGCCCGCTGTGCGGAGAGAAATCGCTTTGCCAGATGAAATGAAACTTTGGGGTCATATATCTGTTAACTGTTAACAGACGGCTAGATACAACCGATAACACGATTGGAACTGTCATTTTGTCATTGCCGGGCTCGATGGTATTGGTGACAAAAGTATATTTTTATTGCGCCCTGTGGATGGCCTCCTTCCGGTCTGGCGGCATAGAAAGACTGCATTTCATGATGGAAGCGTGTTGGGTACAACATCGTTCTGTGGTGGTGTTTGTGTAATTGTCAGGGGTGCTTTTCTCTTAAATGTTAAAAATAAGACTAAAATGTCTAGCAAGGTAACATCGTGATAAATGGTGTTGCACACCACCACAACGTGCTGATCGCACACGTTGTAGCCCATTTTGATAATCATGGCTGACAGGCAGATCTTTATGGACGATAATGACAGACCATGTCCCCTGATTTGAACCCTATCGAGAACGTATTAGACTTTATTGGCCGTAAAGTGAACCAACGTAATCAACAACGTTAAAATGTAGCTGAATTAACAAACTCAATTCTGGAAGAATGACGATAATTCCCACAAGAGAGGCATCGCCGCCCAACTCGTGAAATGAATAGGCGAGTCAGGGAGTTTTGTCGTAAACGTGGTGGTTATACTCGCTACTAAGTAAATGTGCTCGACATGGCTTTTGCATACATTCATTCATAAGTTCTGAAATTGCTATGATTCGTCCGTTTTCTTAATTTGCTGAAAAACAATAATTCATTTGAAGTTTTAAAATGTCCGCGTTATCTCCATCGTTTCCAGTGTAATAACCAACCATTTGATTTCATAATGAGCGTCTAACACTACTCAAATTGTAGCCATTGATTTAATTCATAACGAAGTATTACAAAAAAGCTTTTTGGATTCAACTTCTTTTAGCCTTTAAGCAAAGGAATACAAGTTTTAAAAAAATACTGGGTGGCTCTTAACTTTAGTCGAAGTGTATATATACATTAGATATTTAGCAGTGTGAAAAACAGTTTGAGCCTGTTTTGTTCACAAACATCTAAATCCTTTCTTTTGAAGCCTTCCTGACGAATTTAGTTTTTCTTCCCTTTTGTGCTCTAGTGTGTGATACCAGGTGCACCGATATCATGCCGATCGTTTTCCTATTGATTGACAGTTATCACCACTAAAGTTGTCAATTCGAATCCCAGTTGTGGTGAGATACGACATTATGCGATAAAGTTTGTCAGTGACTTGGTACGATATACCTGAAACATTGTTGAAAGTGGAGTTATACACCATAATCCTAGAACTAATCCTGCAAGAAATTTCACACTAATACTTTTTTAGCTTGATTCCCATCGATAGTCAAATGAACTCAGTACCATTTTGGATGCGACAAATATAGTCTGACAGTAATTTGTGGCAAGTCTGTTGATTTATCTGTGTCATCTGATTACCTAATCCAATAGCACTGACATATTTGTTTTTTTCCTGCTATGTGTCAATTGGTGTTAAATATATTGATTGTTGTCTAGCAACAAGTGAAAATTATTTTCATTGATGCCATTTCTAGAACAAGCTCTCTTCCGCTAATAGTGATAATGGTGCCTGTTTTGTACATTGTGGGAGTTTAGTACTATCTTACCAACGATATATAGATATGTCTCTTCATTCAAGCATATTATTCTGGTTGCGAATCATTCCATTTTTGCATTTTCCTTTAGAGAAAAAGCAGCTTATAATATTTTTCGGTAGTTTTCTAAATGTTCCTGCATGCACATGTGCTATATGCAAATACAGTATGATACCTTTCTCGTAAAACAGTGAATAAGGTTAATTAATGTGAGTTATGGTATTTGATTTTGTCGATTGATTTTGAATTCTTAATTACGTGTGGAAAGCACTTGCATGACTGCAACATTGCACTAAACGGGGATACTTAGCCTCATAAAAGTAGCTTAACACCGTCACCTGTTATTGAAGTGCCTGTACAAAGCCGGAAAAGTGAGCGGTCCTGTGTTTGTGTGTTGAGGGTATCACTTTTGCCACTTTCGACGATTTTGATATTTGATTTTGGAACTGTTTCGACAGTGTGGTATTTTTTGTCCATTTCATTATTAGCCGAATTAACATTTACGCAGACGAAAACTATGGTAGTTAAGCACTGTAGTTATTGTTCATGCATAAGCGGCAATCCTTTCCAAACGGTTATTCCTAATTACTGAAATATGTGTAATACAAATCCATTCGTCATCGGATCATAGCTTCCGGGACTAATATCTATATCTGCTGGTGGACTGTTAGTCCCCGAAACTATCATCTGATGACGCAGAAATTCAAAAATTCTGATTGGCTTTGAATCAGAGTAATGTATTGTGTCTGGTTGGCGGACAAATCTCCAATACGGACAATTATTTCGGTAATCTATAACATCGTGTAGATGTAATCCAGTGAGTCATCAGCCCTAGCTCATCAAGTAGTTACTCATAGCTTAAACATTGTTCAATTGCAGTTTGATAACAATATGATTCATTATTATCCAAACGTTGTAATCTTAAGTCTAATACATGTCATGTGTTTATTGTTTTGATTAATATCCCTATTTTTACGTTGGATTTCTAGGTGAAAATATTCAAACCGGAATACCCCTGTCGCATCTTTGTGCCTGTCTCTAGCAATAAGCTAGATTGCCAATGCCATATCACGTAGTCCTTCTTGTTCTATTCAGTGGCTTGAAGTGAGAGGTGATTGCTCATTTTGTTGAAATTGGTAGAATTGTTGAGTATCACTGTTAAACTTTCTTTTCAAAAATAATTTTCTTAACGCTAATGGGGGATTCAGTGCAATCGCCCCAAAAGACGTGCACGCTGTTTTTCTGGAATTAATCATATACTTAGCTACTCGTAGGACTTGACACAAATTAGTTCCTAGTGAATTTGCTCAAATAAGACAATTTGCAACAGCTAGATAAAAAAAAGGTGGCTAACATTATTTCGACCCTTATTGAAATAATTGTGTCTTGGAATATTATTTTTCACAACGGATAGCTTTATCTAACAAATTAGAAGATGAATGGGCTAGGAAGTGACGTTAATCAAATTTGGATATATAAAAACTCGAAACACTTGCTGATGGATCTCAGTATGTGTGTAACACCATTACAACATTTGATTTCTCTACCTTACATACCACCATTCCACATACGCTGCTAAAATCTAGAATTAAACAATTAATTCAGCGATGTTTCTCAAAGAAGAACGGAGAACAAGTGTATTAATATTTTGTTATTGGTAGAGACAAGTCTTACTTTGTCAAAAGCCATCCAATATCTAATAATAAATATAAACAGGACTAGATCATTCATTTTTCTTTTATCAACAACATATTTGTTCAGTTTGGTGGACGGGTGTTTCAACAAACGATTGGTATTCTAATTGATACGAATTGTGCTACACGCTTTTGAGGTAGACTTCCGTCAAGGACTTCTCAAGAATAAAGATAGAAAATTAGCGCAGACCTTTAATTTCAGCTTGATGTTTTGTCACTGAACAATTCTTGATTCGGCGGTTATCTGCATCGCATCTATCCATATGAGCTTGAAGCAAAGGATACTGCTGACAGTCAAAAGTCTGCTTTTTTCCTTGACCTACACCTTGAAATCGACAATGGAGGAATATTAAAAACAACACTCTACGACAGTGTGATGATTTCACTTTTCCAATAGTCAACTTCCCCTTCGTCAGTAGCAATATTCCAGCACCACCAGCGTATGAAGTACATAGTTCACAACCCATAAGTTATTTTAGAGCTTGTGTCCAGTACAGTGATTTTCTGGACAGAGCTCGGCTGATGGCACACTAGCTACTCAACCAAGGGTATGATGTTCCTAGGTTGAAATCGTCGCAAAAATAATTATGCGATGTCATCGCGATCTGGTTGACTGTTAAGAAATATCCATATGTGTCGGAACAAAAAACAAAAGCGATAGATGTTTACAGTTTATTTTTAAGAGGATTACGGTCAAGGTTATATGTATGTAGAAATATCAATTCAAGTGTTTTGTTTAACAAGATACAAAAGTGTATTGAAAAGTAATTATTAAAAAGTATATAATAATTATTGTATGTGTATTTTTTATATACGTTGATTATTCCCTGGATAATCAATGATGGCTTCACAGGGTAACTTCAAAGGAGCTTGGACATTGAAGATAAATTGTAACAAGCATTGTTGAATAAACTATATCGTGTCGCTAAAAAAAAGGAAATATCCATATCTCAAATGACAATGCATCTTTTGCTTTGTACGTAGATTCTTTTCTTTCCTCTATCACTGCGAAGACATTTACCGGACTTGACTGTATATATGAGTTACGCGGCATATCAGAAGCATAAACTGCTTACCCTTCGCGAGCACCTGAGTTCACCCCCGGTTTGTTGGTGGGATCCGTGTTGTTCATCTGTTTAGTTTTCTGTGTTGCGTCTTTGTTTTGCATGTCTTTGTTCTGTGTCTGTGTTATTAAATTTGTCACAGTGGTTTGTGTTGTTAGTTCCGTGTTATGATGTCCGTTACTATTTCCGATGTTCTGTACGTTTGTACTCGTAATTGATTCTAGGAGGGCTCATGTCTTATATATATTATTTATGTTTGTTTTCGTATTGTGGCGTTTAACGTTTTGTCCTATTATATGTCTTAGCGTTCTTGGCTTCGTCATGTGATGTCCGTTGCGATTTCCGCAAAAGCAATGTTCGGTTCGTCCTTTCCCCCAGTTGTCTGTAGGAGGGCGCATTTTCTTATTTATGTTATTTCTGTGTGGGTACGTATAGTAATGTCTAACACGCCTTGACTATATGAGTAACATGGCGGGTATCTTATAGGAGGCAGGAACTCCTTACCATTGAATAGTACATGGATTCATCACAGTTTTGGAGGGGTCAAGTGTTTTGTTTGTCTTCGTCCCGTGTCTTGTGTACCCTATGTTGCTAGTGTCTCTCGATAGTCCATTAATGATTTCCCTTAAGGTTTTCGCTAACGTTTACTTACGCCTGTGTAAGTTAGTAGGACAAAAGTATAATAATGATTCCATTGATCTCAATTTGAAGCTTCGTACTCTGGACTTATACAACATAACATATGTGTAGGAATTGTTGTTGATTAAGTTTTCCAATAGCTTATAATCTTGATCGTTATAAAAAAAATGCATACTGCTCAAAAAAACAAACGCAAAACCCACTTTTATTTTTCAAAATGCAAATTCTGCGATTTACCAGATAAAATTAAATGGCCAATTTAATCATTGATTTTTTAAAGGTAAGTTTTAAATTTTAAATGCCTGTTCATTAGATTTGGCTCTCTGCCACATGTGCACAGCGCCTCTGAAAAATGAATATCCCATGTATCGCATCAAAAATTCGGTAACGTTTTTCACGGGCATTTCGTGGTTAATTAAGCTGTTAAACTAAAGCGTATGAAAGGACCAAGTTTGAAGCTTGACATGTATTTCTAAGTTGATATGCTGCCATGCCAAGGCTAGACCCTGCCACTCACAATATCGCTATCGGTCGTCTCAAAGCTGGAGAGTCCCAAAATGAGGTAGCACGAACTCTGAATATTAACCAGAGCACCATTTCTAGGCTATGGAACATATTCTAACAAACTGGTTCAACGAATGACCGCCAAAGGAGTGGAAGACCTCGTATAGCTACGGCTGGGAAAGATCGATACATCCGGGTCTTTCATCTACAGAATCGAACAGTTGCCGCATCAACCACTGCAGCCGGAATACCTGGATTGCTAAGAATCAGCTCACAAACAGTTTGCAACCGGCTTCGACTGCAAGGCGTTAGACCCAGAAGGCCGTATTTCGGAGCAGTATTGACGCCGTTACACAGACGTGAAATAGTCCGTTGGTGCAACAGATTAAGGGGCTGAACATTCCGAGACTGGCGAAGAATTTGGTTCAGCGACGAGTCTCGTTCTTTGCTGCAGAAACGTGATGGCAGAATACGTGTATATAGGCGCCGGAATGAACGTTTCTCTTCCTCCTGTATTCATGAAGTGGATAGCTTCGGTAGAGGTAGTATCATGATGTGGGCGGCTCTCTCAAATGACCGCAAAACAGATCTAGTGCATGTCCCGGGAAATTTAACTGCTGTAAGGTACAGAGACGCAATTTTCCAACCTCACCTCATGCACGTAATTGACCGACAGAGGGAGTTATTCCAACAGGACAACGCTAGGCCACACATATCGCGTGTAGCAATGGACTACCTTGAGCAGAACAACATCAATATGCATCCATGGCCTTCCAAATCGCCGGACTTGAATCCCATTGAACACCTATGTGATCAGCTGGATAAACGTATGCGCCAGCGACAACCTCCACCTCAGACCCTCGATCAACTCCGCCAAATGTTGCAACAGGAATGGCGAACAATACCAAGAAACAATGTGGGAAATTTGCTTGAGTCTATGCCGCGGAGGTGCAGAGTAGTGTTGGCCGCGCGTGGTGGTCATACACGGTACTAACTTTAACGTGACCGGAAGTGTGCAGAACTGTGATAAACTGACTTTTTTTACCTATCCTCTGAAGTATGGACTGTTAATTTTTCAATTATTTTTCGATATCTAAAAGAGTACCTGAAAAATGTTGATTGAAAATACATGTATTAAAATACCTAGAATCCCCTTATGCGTTTCCTTTTTTGCAGAGTGTATATGGTTACTTATTAATGTAACGGAAGATGTTCAACTTGTCCGAAAATTCTGGTCTCACTTCCGGTTTTTGTTGGAGTTCCGGTTGTCGTTTCTATTAATTTGATGGTCACTTTACTTGAACATGTATTCGTCCATCTATGTTCTTTTAATTGTGGTATATAACATAATATCATACACAAATTAAGAGGGAGCAGAGGGCCTGTCCCTCCTTATGTAGATTTTTTTCTAATTCATGGTGATTTTTGTCAATTTTCTGGTACGCCCCTTCATTTTTAAGAGCATAGCATGTTGCGGATTCATTCGTTCCAGTAAGTTTAGATACACAATAATATATCATGTTGTATTAAATGTCTGCCTACATTGTGGCGTTGGGCATCTATATGAAAGGACGAGGAGTTGGGATCCAATTTAATATTTTAAGCATGCAATATTGGAATGCTTACGGTCGCCACCATGACTTGGTTAACCGCTACGGAGTATCTGTGTTACAAATGACTACAGATATGTTCCATTTCTCGTAAACACAATGCGGTCCTTTCCTCATTCATTATTTATCACCGGGTTGGTAACAAGAGCAACCCGTGCGGAGCATCTGCGTTCGCGCCGTTTTTTTATTTGTCGGAGTGGAGTTCGTGTTTGTCATGTTGTCAAATTACATCATGTTTTTAGTTCCGTGTTCTAATGTCCACTACGACTTCCGAGTGAAAACTATGTTCGATTTGCCTTGAATCTCATTTATTTTGCATAGAGTTCCTGTTTTGTTTATGTTATTTGTATTTATTTACGTATACTGGTGTCCAAATCAATTTCCATATCAGATGATGTCCGTGTTGTTTAACAAACAACGACGGTTTTCACATATGGAGCAAGAACTACCAACTCCACCGGAGCACTTGAGTGCACACCGAGTTGTAGTGAGGTTCGTGTTGTTTGATTTTTATTTTTCTGTGTAATGTTTTGTATATCGTTGTTTGCCCTTTTGTCTTTTTTTCTTTTACAAATTGTATTGTCTGTCCTTCTTTGATTTATTGCTTCTGGTATCTTCAAAGTTTTCTGAAGTGCCTTTCACAAAACATTGCTTAACTAGACGGCCATCGGATTCTCTCATTTTGTATTTTGTATTTTATTAGATTGCAAGAGAAGTAGTTAATGTTGTTGTAGGATATTTTGTCGACTATCATTGTTTCACTTGCACTATTTAATTAGTCAAAAGACCGTTCTCGATTTGATTTATAAAATTATAAGCTTTTTTATACTTTTTAAGCGAGTTATTTCCTTTACCACGGGTAGGATGGCACTGGCCTAGCAAGTGCAATGGACAGGACAGCGCATTCTCATAATTTATAGATAATCTAGCTTTGTAAAAAAATCAGAGGAATTTTTTTTGATAGTAAAAAGGAAATTCACAAGTTGTTACACCATTATAATTTTGAAATAGTTTTGGGAAAAATATGCATGAAAGAGGATCCTTTTCCCCGACTTAAAGGGAAATAACTCATTTAAAACGTATAATTTTAGAATTAAAGCAGGAAATGTGCAAATGGTTTATTCTCATGTTCTTGTAAAGCTTGAAGCAAGAATATGATACGTTAATATTTAGTACAAAATGTGAGCTAAATTTACCATGATCATTCATTCGAAGTCGAAATAAATTAGAGGTACCTTTGATGAAGGACTGTCGTTGTCGTGATCGTATGGTAGTTGGATTTATAACTACCTGTGCAATCAGTGCCTATCACCACTAACGTTGTGAGTTCGAACCCCGCTCAGGCGAGCTGTATTCGATACAACATTATGTGATAAAGTTTATCAGCAACTTGCGACAGGTCGGTGGTTTTCTCCGGGTACTCCAGTTTCTTCCACCAATAAAACTGACCTCTATGATAGAGCTGAAATATTGTTGAAAGTGGCGTTAAACACCATAACCTTAATCACCTAACCCCTTCGAAGACGAGCCGACAAAATTCGACTGTACTTCTTACCATCGGGATGATGTATTATAAATAATTAAAGACATGTTTGTTATTGCTATTTTTTATTGGTAACACTTTAAATATGTTCTCTTGATCCGTCCTTTCAGTAACCTGAAACAGACCAAATAAGTTATATTAAACGTTGATGCAAAAAGTTGTTACAAAGCACATACAACGAAGGAGGAAGAACTAAAATAAAAACATATCATGGAAGCAATTTGGCTTTATCATAAAAAGACAAAACTGGGAGAACTGTGAGCTGTTACCAGAGCAAAAGGAATACAGGAGTTATGGTGTTTAACGCCACTTTCAACAATACTTCAGTTTTATCGTGGCGGTCAGTTTTATTGGTGGAGGAAACCGGGGTATCCGAAGAAAACCACCAACCTGCCACAAGACAATGCCAAATTTTATCACATAATGTTGCATCGAGTACACCTCGCCTGAGCGGGATTCGAACTCACAACGTTATTGGTGATAGGCACTGATTCCATAGGTAGTAAATCCAACTACCATACAACCACGACCACGGCGCTCCCTACGCACAAATATGCTTTACTTCTAACGGTCTTGTAGTTGATGAAATGGACGACGGTCCCCCAAAAGGAAATACAGAAGCTTAAATGAACCTGTTCAATTAATGTGTTATCAATTTGTCGATTATATGTCAATTTACCTCAGACTTTGTAAACCTTACCATTGTTTTTTTATCCTGTTTAGGGCCTTTTGGTTATTTGATCCCAAAGATGTTATTTGACTTTCCAATCTTTCCAGACTATGAGGGTACCTGATGAAGGTTATTTCAGAAACGAGTCGTACGCACTATGTTTGATATCTACGTTGTTGTTGGACTAGAATTCAAAACTATACCGTTATATTTTCTCGACTTTCCAAATGTATGCTGATTGAATGCCTATTGAAAAATTAAAAGTTACACACAACCCTCTTCCCCTCCTTAACTCTTAACATCCAATTCATGCTTGACGGTAACTAACTATATATTAATCACATTCTTCGCGATTAAAGAATTTTCTCTGAAAATATCACAAATTGTGTTATTTTATTTTACTTACAGTTATCACTTTCACAAATTACTTTGTATTTACTGTGGCATACACGATTATACCAGCGTCCATTCGAGTGCATTGCTACACAGTTTGGAGTTGATCCTATAAGAGAAAAAGATACAATGACACAGATAAAACATTATTCGACCAACGAGGGCTTCAAATCCAACAACGATAATATCATATATGTACAAGAGAACTTAAATAAAAGACGATTATATTCTTGTTTTGCTAAATGACACAAAGCCAGGAATATATAATTATTGTATCATGTCATATACTATTAAAATGAAAAAAAGACACCGTGGAAACAATTCCATAATCCAATAGAAAAAATGTAGAAAAGGTAAAACTGGCACCCCTAACACATCACTGCTCACTTTCCTGTATTTGTGCAGGCACTTCAATAATAGTGGCGGAGCTAAATTAAGTTGATGCCAAAACTTCCCCACCGTGAAATCATTCAGTCATACGAGTGCTTTCCACATGTGAATAAACTGCGAACCCTCACATTTAACTGGGCGAACAGTGTTATCGCAAAGAACGTTCCAGTCTTGAACATTATGCATAATATATTTAATCTTCGTGACACGAAAGTTTTCGTATGCATATTGTTAGTTCTATTAAAGACTTAACCATTATCCAAATACTAAATAGTATACAAGGCCATCGCATGATATCATAGAACAACAATAGTCAACTTTGTACAAATAATAGAGTATTGTGTGATTTCGGAACAGCCTACAAACATGTTTAAGATGTCATATCTCACAACCGCCCATGCAATCAGAATTGGTCAATCCAGAGGCAGTGGCAACAATGGGCAAGAATGACATGGACGACGACAAACAAACACAAAAGTACAACACGACACAGAAAACTAAAAAGATGAATAACACCCAGGTTCTCGCTTAGTGTAAGCAATTGCTACTTCTAATAAGACGCCCGCTGTGTTACACATATATATAGCCAAATCGATAAAGATCTGGTCGGTGATAGAGGAAAGAATCTAGGCAAAAAGAAACCGATCCATTTTGTTGGAATTCGAGTAGTCCAATATTGCGAACGATTGTTGTATACACCCATTGGATGAGGGTTAGGGTTATGGTGTGACACACAACTTTCACCAATATATTAATTAAATTGTGGCGGTCAATTGTATTAGTGGAGGAAATTGGAGTATACGGAGAAAACCACCGATCTGCCACAATTCACTGACAAACTTTATCGCATAATTTTTTATCGAGTTCACCACGTCATGATCGGGAGTCGAACGCACACCTTTATATATGATAGGCACTGAATGCATAGGTAGGAGTAAATCGAACTACCATACAATCGCGACTACGGCGCCCCCTATGCACAAATATGCTTTATTTCTAACGGTCTTGCAGTTGATGAAATGGATTTATAAAATTTGTTAAGGTTGAACTAACACCAAAGTTGATGTTAAAAAGCAAAACAATCAATCAATTTAATATTGTATAGTGCATTGTATTATGTTTCACTGACCGTATCTTTTTTGTAATTCTCTAAATTGGTATTTCTAACTTTGTCTGACTAGCAAGTGTTTTGTCCTTTTTTGTTTGTTTGTTTCGGACAACACCGATAAGACACCCGTTTAAATTTCCATGTTTTATTGTCATCAATTTGCAAGACCAAATGATCAAGAACTCGCCGTCAAAATTGATACCATTTAACTGGGATGGTCTAGATTTTGTCGAAATGCGCATCTTTTATGTGATTAAATGTAATGTGCTGTGATGTCATCTTTTAGGCCGTTAATTCATGTATATAAATCCAACTCACTGAGTGATGTTTCTGGGACCGATATATTTATAAGCAAAATACTTACTTGATTTTACCGGGTATCCACTTGCAAAATTCTCAAATATGGGTTTCTTTTCATCGTGGACCCAATAAAATTCATTTACTTTTGAAGTCAAGCCAATCTAGTGATGACCTTCTGTAATGAATTTAATTTAGAGTTGATCAATATCTTGCATCACTGGTATAATGGTTAGCGTGTTCATATCAAGTGCGATAGGTCGTGGGTTCGGGAACCGGTATGGTCAAACCAAAGACTATGCAATGGATATTTGTTACTTCTCCAAAATTCACCGGGCTTTAAGAAGTAAGAGGAAAGACTTCGATATCAAGATAGTGTGTCCGGGTGTCAGAGCGACATGTTAACACGAAGGCTGTTGTTAAGGGAGCCAACGCTATACAGATTTAATCAATCTTGTTCGTCATTATCATCATTTCATTGAATATAGCGTATACACGCCATGACATAGCTGATAAAATTTCATTTTGCGCTAAACAATGACCACTCTCTCGTTAAATAATCACTAAGCAGTTACAATAATCGTTTTATCATACAGAAAGGTTTTAAAGAGGAAGCTTTCAATCGAAGGACAGTCAAAACAAAGGTCATACGAAAAAGAACAAGAAGTGATGCAAAGATCCACAAAGCGCTACACATAAAAAACATTTAAAGATTTAAACAACAAGAACCCCAGTAAAAACTGTGAGGGAAATTGAGTGTTCCGGAAGCGTATGCAGATTCTGCTCCACAAGTGCCACCCGTCGTGTTACTCTTACACGACACGAAGTTCATCATCTGGTATGGAAATCGTGTTGAACACAACTTTACGTCAATAAATACAAATAACATAAATAAAGCATGAACTTCCTACAAAACGAATGGAAGTGAAGATAAATTCAATATTTTGTTCGTGTGGAAATCGCTAAACATCACTACTCCGACCTAAAAACGAAAAGAAATTCAACTAGACAATATCAGTACATGATCTATTGTTTTACTTGTCATTAATATAACTGAGATGTTGCTTCCTTGAAAAACAATAATCATATAATTACGGAATAAATATCAAAGCAGTTCCCTTGTATACCACCGTCATTGGAAAAATCGGAATTACTAATTTAATATTATTAGGTAGATTCTATTTTCAGAAAGAGGTCCAGGATGGTTGATATGACTTGATCATCAGCCTAACACCACTTACTTACATCATATGATAAGGTGTCCAGACACATTCCCAATGTCGGGGGTTTTACCGTTCATTAGTTATAACTGTCCAGACTTTCCTCTTCCGATAAGTTCGGTAGTGACGATAAAACCAATAACAATAGAAAACAAAATTCTAAATTGTAGAGTAAATCTTACTTGACTTTGTCAGAAACTTCTTGAGAAAGGAATTTTCTTTTTTATCTTCTATTTTAGCTATGACCCCATTGAAGACCTTGCATTGTTTCTAAAATAAAAACGTATGTCTTACAGAAAACCCTTTCTTTTTATTGATTCTGATATTTTGTAGAGGTTGGTATATGGTTTGTATGTAATTTTTAGAATTGTTGTTGGGTTTTTTTTTGTATGTTTTGCTTAGTGTTTTTTTGGTGTGTGTGTGTGTGCTTTTCTTTTTTTCTTTTTTTTTCTATATTGCAGGAAAACCAAAGGACATAAACATCAAAGCCGAAATTGGCTAAGGTAAACTTTATCTTAGTTTTAGTTAAAAAATATTACATTAGATAGGAAATGCAATGCTTCTTACCACTGCACCATTAAAAGTTCTCCGTGTAGTATCAATGAAATAACAGTGTCCATTATATTTTTTCCATTTTCTTTCTGCAATGAAATATACATATTACATTTATAAAATATCTTATTATGAATACTTCTTTCTTTGAAAATTTGCTTTTTATACGAAGCTAAAAATGCAAAATGTCAAACGGATCCGATAAATAATATTATTTTAGAAATATAAATGAAGATTTCATCCATCGACTGTGAAACAAAGACCCACCAAAGAATATTTGTAACACTGGGTGTATCGGGTCTTGCTATTGTTATATTGCACTAGTAGGGTTAGGGTTGTGGTGTTTAACACCATTTTCAACGATATTTCAGCTATATCGTGGTAGTCAGTTTTAGTGGTGGAGGAAACCGGAATACACGGAAAAAACACCGACTAGCCGTAAGTCATTGACTAGTACACACAGACTACACAAGTAGATATTTTCATTTATTATATATATATATTGATTGATAAAAGTTTAATGAACTAGCCCAATGGGTCATCACTGTGCCACAGTCGTTGTGGACTAGCTAGATATTTTTTTCTTTTACAATAAAACCAATAAACGATATCGGCTCTGTTATTGTACTTTCCATGTTTATGGTGTCATTCATTTTTGTGGTAGTATGTGGTCTTTTTGAGTGGAAAGGGGGTAAAAGTTGTTGTAATATGTAGTCTGTTAAAGAAAAGTTGTTGACAATTTACAAATTGTATCCGTTATCTATTGGTGAAAACTGTGCACATGTATTTAACTGCATAATTCAATTATTTATCAATTTTCAGCTTCAGACATAATTATTATTATTATTTAATAAAAGTGCGGAATTGTCTTTCATTTTTAGTTTGGTCGTGCCTTCATTCCTTACCAGGTGTTACATATGACTGAAGTCTTCTGAGGTATACATCATTCATACCAAGTTACTACGGAATGCAAAACACACACAACTACTATACAATACATTGGCGGAGATGACTTACAAGACAGAAGCAAGAAACCAAAAAGCTTAAACATGACACCTAAACATCGGAAACAATGCTACCTATGGCTGACAGAGATTGAATTAGAAATTGAATAATTTAGGAACGGTAAATTTCAATTGTAACAATACAATTTACTCGCTGTGAAATACATGATTTACGATTTCAAATTCCTTCTGGAGTTTATTCACACATCTAGCTATTGATACCAATGGCTTTTTCAGCACACCGTCTCCGTCACATTTTCCAAGGTATTTCTCAATATTTTTCAATGGCGTCTTTGCGGAGTTGAGGGCGTTTACTGCCTTTTGTGAGACACAAGATTTACAAGACACTGCTTTTACAAACAGGAAGAGTACCAAGGCAAACTTCACTGAAGTCATCTTCGGTGGCTAATAGTAAAAATATGTATATATATTATAAAAAGTCAGACAATTGACAACAGTTTTGCGGGAGCCGTCGTGGCCGTGATCGTATGGTAGTTTGATTTACACCTACTTGTGCAATCAATGCATATCACCACTAACGTTGTGAGTACAAACCCCGTTCATGGCGACAGGTCAGTGGTTTTCTCTGTGTACTCCGTTTTCCTCCACCAATAAAACTGACTCCACGATATAGCTGGAATATTGTTGAAAGTGGCATTAGACACCATAAACTAAACCAAACTATATTGTTTAGCTTAAGCATATTTCATTTGCATAAAAGTAGGATATGGGATTAGACACAAGTTATTACAACATTAGAGGAGTCCTTTTCCTTTAACAACAATATAGCAAAAGATGATAGCATATAATGGTGATAATTATGCAAATTAAACTATGCAATATGATATATTTAGACGATAATAATAAAGAAAATATAAAGAAAAAAAAAGGCAAAATAAAATGTTCAATACAGAGGGAATAGGGAAGAAGAAGGAATGTTTCAAAGAGAAAAGCAAAACAAAGCAAAATAAAGCAACTTGGACTGGAGTGAGCATGCTAGTTGCATGAGCTAAAGCACTTTTTACTTCTAATAAAGGAATGAACAGCAGAGAGGGTATATGTTTATGCAAGAGTCAGATTGTCACCACCAGCTTATATCAATACTATTGTGAGTATAAAGTAGTTCTCTAATTTGCAAAACATGCTCTATTTTCATCGTACAAGGACATTAAAAAGGTACACTGCAGGATTAAGCTTTCAATTGACAAGAAGTAAATCTGCACTTAGCGAGCTGCACATATTTCTAAACTTACTATGAATAATATTCAGTTTTCTATCACTCCAACCTAAATAATAAGGTAATATTTTCATTTTTCTTTTAAATATATTAGCATTACCAGAATTTTTAATTTCCGGAAAAGATAAAATATAGAGACAAAGATAAAATATAGAGACAAAGATAAAATTTAGAGACAAAGATAAAATATAGAGATAAAGATAAAATATAGAGACAAAGATAAAATATAGAGACAAAGATAAAATATACAAAGATAAAATATAGAGACAAAGATAAAATATAGAGACAAAGATAAAATATAGAGACAAAGACAGACAAAAATAAATATGATCAAACACAGATAACTAATAAATGAGGAAAAAGGAACACACCAAAAGGTAGGGGGTTCTTGTTCCAATGGATGCAACCACCTTTTTACTCAGATGAGTGCTTTGTGCTTGGGGAATGCAATGTTCTTTGAACTTAAAAGGTATCATTGCGTCTTTTACCCAAGATAAGTAGCTGCTACCTTAGCAAGCAAGCATCCTCCAGAAATACCAAATCGACTACAGTTACCTATGTTTAAGAGAGATGATCTTTAAATCTTAAAACCAAGATTTCCTAAGGTGATCTATAGCTGAAGAAGATGACCCTTCTATAAATTAATAATAATTCCACTATTCATGAACTGCAAATGTCAATGATATCTGATATGCTATAAATCATATCAGTGTCGAATTACTAACTACTGGGTGGATGAGACCCATGTAGACTAATAGTCCACTAGTGATAGTAAAAAAAAATATCAAATTTGTATATAGCTATAACATTTTAATGACTTAAATTTCATTTATTATAATAATTTGCATATCATTCACAATCACTGCGGGGCCAGTGCCTACCACCACTACAGATTTCCAAGTGTAGTTAAGTGTAATTGAGACAACTATTTGTGAAATAGCTTATCGGTGACTACTGATAGGAAGGTCGTTTTCGCAGATCATCTTAATCTTATTTGATATGTAATGCAATGGAAGAGACGAGAAACCTATTATCATCAATGATCTATTCACATAAAATGTAGTTCCAGACTTTCCAGATTGATAGCCATTTAGTCTTATTAGGGAGTCAATCTATCATGCCATGGACACAAGCTTATATCAGGGGGAACTTTATATATTGTTATATTAGCGTTTATCGTCACTTTCACCGATTGACAAGATACAGAGTAACAACAAGACTTACTGAAGGAGAAAGGTCATCTAGCCTCTAAGAGAAATTTTGCAAGGCGGAATGAGACTGCTTTGGGGCCCAGGGGACAGGTTGAAGATACAAGCAAAATTGAAAAAATCAAAATAAAACTTCTATGGTGGAGGCTATGGGGCCCTCCAAAGATTCACTGGCTTCTTCATGGTTCTCCGGGTCCCATACCGATGTACCCGACTGAACTCTTCTCTCATAGGCACGAGAAAGGCCAGGACATTCATAACGAGCGTTATCTATTGAAACAACATGTGAGTCTGTGTGAATGTCGGTTCTTGTAACTTTCGTTTTTATATATGTCGTAGTCATCTTGGTTTCATCAAGAAATGATGATTTAGTAATCATAGGCGAATTACGAATTATGAATGCCTATTTTTTTTTCCTATCGCTCTATTGGAAAATGCAATTTCACTTCGGGAATTAAATGACCTTCAACACATTACAAGCCCCTTCCCCGAAAAAAAACTCGAATAATAATGATTTGATGGTGGAATGTACTTTATTCAAAACAATTGTGTACTAATACTAATAGGTTATTATAAAGTGTTATATACAATATGGAAATTTATTAATTAACTTTGATTTATTAGCATTTATATGATCAAATCTGTCTAAACAATATAAAAACATTCATTTGGCCAATACGGCAAAAACCAGTTCAATACGGATATTTTCAGTATTACCCCGATTCCAGTCAGTCCAATAACACCTAGATCGGAATCCGCAAGACGTTTCGACAATCGCAAGGAAAAGTCCCGAGAGGTATTGGATTGGTTAATTAATAAAGGTATCATTACGTGATGTTTTTTTTCATATTGGCCTAGTTATAGGTCGTCGATCTGATGTATTAGCCTTCGGCCTCGCCTCAGGCCAATACAGCAGACCACGGACCTATAACTAGGCCAATATGAATAGCATCACGTAATAATATACAATTATTGACTTTTAATATGGTGTACTCATGACAATACGGACCTGGTCATTGACCAAGTCAGAATAGTCATGAGTAGACTGAAATTAAAAGTCAATAACTGCTTTATTAAATAATAAAGAATTTTTCAAACTTTTCAACAGTATATTCAACAAAATAGACTACAATTGTTTTATCATTTTTCAAGATTATTTAAATATTAAAATTTTGAAATATGATGAAAATTTTGAAATCTTATGAAATTTTTGAAAGTTTTGAAATTTTATAAATTTTTAGATTTATAAAAATTATAAAAAAAATTATGAAATTTTTAAAATTTTGAAATTTTTTGAAAATTTTGAACATTAAAAAAGAAAAAAAAGAAAATTTTGAATTTTGAATTTTTTTTGACAATTTTGAAATTTTATATGAAATTTTTGAATTTTTTTTTAAATTTTGCAAAAATTTTAAATTTTGAAATTTTTGAAATTTTGAAATTTTTGAAAATTTTGACCTTTTTTTGCAATTTGATTGGCCGACTGGAAATGAAATCTCGTCTCTGGTTGGACAATATTGAAACACCGAATAGACAATAGACAAAAATAGAAACAAGCCCGAATATACCTCACGCGAGGTGAACTCACTGCACGCGAGGTATGCTCACTGCACGCGAGGCATACTCACTCTGAGGTAGAGTTGAGAAAATGCTGTTTAGGCCAATCAGCGAAAAGCAAAATTCCTTTCATTTAATAATACTATAATATTGTACCAGTCTGTATTGGATTGAAAACTCGTATTGGACAAGACGGACGGACTTGTACACTATATTTCCATATTGTACATAACAATGTATAATAACCTATTATTAATATACAGCTATAATTTTAATCCAATCAAAAACACCCATTTAAGACATGTGACCGTACATTATTTTTCCCGTATTGTACCACCGGAAGCCGTATTTTTTCCGTATTGGACGTCCCGATAAGTCCGTATTTTTTTCGTATTGTACATTATGTAACGGAAGTAACTCGTTGATTCCTGGAGCTTGTATAAATGGTGGAACATTCAATGTTAATATTAATCTACAATTAAATTAACTTGTTCGATATTTAACAATTTGAGGAAAAAAAAGAAAGTTGCTTAGAATAATTGTTGATCAGTTATTTTGCTGTTTTTAATTCATTTTTAGAGTTTACGAGATTTGTATTGATACAGAACATTTTCCTAACGAAATATTGTTGTGCAGCTTAGACTGTATTAAAAGTAAAACATAAAATTGTTGTTATAGTATTGATCATTTCAGCTGTATAATAAATAGGTCATTATACAGTGCTATGTACAATATGGAAAGATATTGTACTCGTCCGTATTTTATTCATTATATTTATTATGTATTTAGTCTTTCGTAATGCAATACTAAAGAAACGTTAGAGAATACCGAATGGGCAATAACACAATATGTGTTGGACACCACTATACGCAAGCAAATACAAATAACGTAAATAAGACATGAGTCCTCCTACAAACAACTGTAAAGACGAACCGAACATGTATTTTTAGCTAAAATGTAAAATCAAACAGAATATTAACAATATTGAAAAATAGGGTACATGTATGAAATATGTTTACTTACCTTTTGTCTTGGTAAATGCGTAAATGGAAAACAATTCATCCTTTATAAACAAATACAATGCAAGTATAATTAAAATGAAATACTTCTAAAATCAATATAAGTTGAACTATGCATCATATACAATGTCATCACGTTTCACTCATTTCTAGGAACATGTATTTTTATCGAATATGGCAATAGTCCCATTTCACACAAAAATGGATTATATCGATATCAGGAATACAGACAGAATACACACACACAGAAAACGAAAAGAAATAATAACTTGAAAATGGGCCATTTATCAACAATTATACTTTATATACACGTTCCAATTATATTCACTATTCACGCTATTGAGATAATGAAATAAACACATAGATATCGAATCATGTGTACACTACGCGTCTCCGTAATAAACAGGCACGCTCACAGTAAAAAAATAATTCAAGTATCTGGAAGCAATATAATCAATTTACCCAAGCATGATGGCCAAAACCGGCTAAGGTCATGAACCTTCCCTTTATAGAGAGCTGCTCTTCAAGGCAAGTGTGACTACATTGTCATTTCATGCAACAAACGCATACAATTATAATGAACACAACACCAATGGTATAAAAAGCTCAAATAAGTAACTATAGATAAAACAATGCGTCCAGCAAGATAATTGTTGTCATGTTAACCGGTTTAACCCTGCCAGATGTATGTGCCTGTCCCAACCCAGAATAAGGCTTCTGTCGTCTTCGTTGCAGTATTTAACAGGTTTCTTGTCAGGCAAAGGGGTGTGATTCGCTTTGATGTGGTAGGTAATATTGTCTGTCAGTACTACTTTCATACTTTCCATTCATTTATAAAGACGATATCTAGTGGTTGAGGAATTGCGAACTCTTCCCGGACTCCTATTTTTCCCTCAATTAAAATATTTATTGAAAACTTTACATTTGTTAGTGAAAAGGCATAAGTACAAAGATCCTATCCTGGGTTCGTTAATATTAGTAGCATTATATTAATAGTGTTGGTCATTTTAGTACAATACAATCAAGATTAATCAATGAATGCAATACGGATTTTGAGAGCCATTTCATAAGTGTTACTAATTTTAGACTTGCTTAGTTTCCTGTGTAGTGTTGTTTTTGATCCTTGTTTGTCCTTTTGCCTTTGCCTCTTTTGATTTTGGCCATTGTATTGTCTTCGATTTATGGATTTTCATTTCTCCTTTGGTACCTTGAAATTTTTCTTTTTCCCTAGTACTCATCTTCCAAAAGGAGATGATAGTTTTAACTATTCAATGAACAACAGGTGAATCAGAGTAGACACGGAATCCCCCTAAGAAAAATACGTATGGCTCTGGATTAGGTAGTTGAACTCCCCCCCCCCCCCACCCCACCCCCCCCCCCCACCCCCCAATAACATAGTTCTTGGCAAGTGAAAGCGATATATATGGCATAATGATTGATTGTTTGATTGAAAATTGTTTAGCGTTAAGTGAACAGTATTTAGCTGATATTCGTTTACGAAAAATAAGAGAAGAAATTATACATCATAATAGTATTTGCCTATAGACACAAATCTAGGATGTCAATGGAAACAGAGATTACGATAAATAGGGTCTATTTGTTCTTGCTTTGCAGTCGACCAAAACAAACACTCCTAATTATAACGTTTGCTCACAAGATGCAGGGGTGTATGTTACGTGCGAGAAATACATGGATCACTCATTTCTATAACTAGCAGACATCGCTTATGAAGGAGTTACAACACACATCAAAGTAACTAGATAATATATCTATACCCTGGGTTCACTCTGGTGTTGTCAATGGTACCGGGTCTTATCCTCATCTCGTGTTTGAATATTCCAACTCAAATCTAATATGTACGCTAGAATATGTTGTCGGTTTGTCACTAAAGCTAGATAAAAAGGATCTACATATTTGTTCCTTGGCATACATGTATACTCAGGGCCGTCTTAGCAGCATAATAGTCCCCGGGTAAAGCAATGCACTGGGGTCCATACCTACACAACCACTCACAGGAATAAAACTGTAAATGTCGATAAAATTAAATATATATTTATTGTATTGGTATTTCCAACAAAATCAGTGCTTAAGCATTAAAAAACATGCCGTACACAGCATACATATATTAGCATGGGCCACTATGGTCGTGGGGGCCCCGGACAAATGTCTAGCGTGTCCATGCGTTAAGACGTCATTAGGTTTACTTCCTAATATTTCGTTAATAAAAACTAACTATTATCGTAAAGACAATACAAATTACGCTATGTCAGATTGATGAAGTGGAAAACCATATATTGGCTTTGAGTTTACTCGATGACAATGAGCAGTGCGCACTAAATTTGATATATACGTTTAATTACTATTACTGGGCCGATGCCTCTGCTGGTGGACTATTAGTCCACGGGGGTATCATCCGACTCTTCACTGTATGGCTTATTATATATACTTTGTTATCGATATTTACAGTTCCTATGTCATGTAATTATTATTAAAACTAATGTTCTCCTCCACACAGGTATAAGTGCCGGTAGCCGATTTTGGCTAACCTGTTTAGGCCATTTGTCTCTGCGTGTACATGATGAAGGATATTGCAGAAACGTCGTGGAATCTAAATTTAATATCTACGTTTTTATTACACATACATTGGTTCATTCAATAACCTTATTTGGAGTCAATGCGATCTTGAAATAGACAAATATCGAAACTGCGTTTTTACAATAGGTGCTGACATCTTTTATTTAAATAATAAAAAGAACTTTGAGACTATGCATGGTGACTCGTTACTGATTGGTCGGTTGAAATATGAACCTTGACATGAGTCTATACCAGAAAAGGGGGGGGGGTGGCATTTAGATGTTAGTTTATCAACAAACACACCCAACATACATCATTTAAATTAGATGGCAACCATTCATAACCTTACTACATTTACTAAACATGTTTGGGTATTAATCAAATGAAGGGTAAAAAATAGCACACTGACGAATTATTTCCAAAATCCAATAGAAAATTATAATACAAAGTGGTAAAATTGATACCCCCAACACACAAATACATGACTGTTCACTTTCCTGGATTGGTACAGTCACTTTAATAAAAAGTGGCGGCGTTGAATTTATAACGCAAACTACCGAAGCTTAATGTATAAGATTGTTCGGAGTTCAGTAATTTTTTTATTACCCTTATTTCCAAAACTTCCGAACTTAGGGATGATTAAAGGAAACTAAATGTATAAATGACTGAAGATTTACGAGGATAATTTTATGTAGTATTTTTTTTTAATAAACGTTTTATTATTATTCTTTTTACAATTAATGCGAACTGTGCAAATGCTTTTGTTCAAAATTCCAAACATGACATACATTAATACGAAATCTCCCAAAAGAGCAATATTTCTGATTTGCATGGAAAATATTATGAATAACTATATTATAATGTTGTAAAAAATGCATCAATACAATTGGGAAAAAAAACTCACATACTTCGTGATTTATGCAGCTACAACAAACGATGGTTCCACTCCGACAATATATTGTACTCTTCCTTTTCGGTAAATATAATATCTATATGTAAGAGTGTCAGACAAAGAGAGACCGAATTATTCTTTCTCTAAAAATTAACATTTTATTTAAAAAAAATATATATTCATTTGCTGCTATGTTCTTGCGTTTTTATTTTTTGTCTTTGCTTTGTTTTGTATTGTTTTGTTTTGTTTCATAGCTTTTTATTTAAAATAATACTTTTCGTGCCTGTTTCGGAGCAACAGCAATTATTGTTTATTTCCATTTACAGTAACTGAAAAATTGTGTTTATCTGCAATTTTTGCCCTTACATATATAATTTATAGTTCATTTCACCGAGGCAGTTTTTAAAGTTCTACGGGAAATTAAACATCTCAAGAGTTTCACAGTGGGAAAATTCGAAGATCGAAGCTAAAGTTTAACAAAAACGAAATCAAATCCGACCATAAATCTGGTTTACTTTCTGAAGCAGACATACAATCTAGTTTGCTTCGAAGAAATGTATTTTTTTATATTAATTAGTAAGAGAATAAACAGTTACAATTTATGACAAATCACCAGATTTGTAACAGGAGTAACACGACGGGTGTCACGAGCTGAACAGGAAGTGGTTACTCTTCCTGAGCATCTGTTTTAGTGGGGTTCACACGCTCAATCTTTAGTTTTCTGTGTATTGCTTTGTAGATCATTGTTTGTACTTTGTCGTTTTTCTTTTGGCCATTATATTGTATTTCCTTCGATTTACGGCTTCTCTTTAGGAATTTAGTTCCTTAGTTTCAAGACATGAGCAGATATGATTTGAACAGTCAGGAAAAGTAACATTAAATAAATATAAAATTAACACAACGTCAGTTTCTAAGGTTAACTTAATAACAAGTTTAAATTCGCACCCATCTGTAGGTGCCTCCGTCAAACTATTCAGGTTTGATGCATAGTAATATCTACATCCCATAATAGATACAAAGACATATCATATAATATATATACAATACAATCTTTATCTAGTTTAAGCATATCTTATTGTCCAACAACATGACAATAGGATCAGATACAAGTTGTTCAACTTAGAACATCTTCTCCTTTAAATAAACAATATACAGATAGAGTTGAACATAAATACACAAAAGCTACAGTCGTTCTTAATAATTAGAAAAACAACAACAAAAAACAACAACATAAAATATACGAGTGCAACACAATTTGATATTTGCCAAATGACAAATCGAACCTTTACAATGATTGGACTAATATAGAGAACACACCTAGAATGAAGAAAATCAATAATTGTTATACAATGTAGTGGGATTATTAATTCGGTAAAGATAGGATCATTTAAAATTTAGTTTCAAAATATATAATAATATCATTATATTCAGTAAGAATTTTAACATAAAGTGCTCACACGTGTGTATTGCAACATTTACTAATTCACACCAGGTCAGCCACAAACCAATTGTCACCTGCTTACATTCACGACAATCAGCGGAAAGAAAAGCGACATGTTTCCTTAATATATGTCTGTACAGTAATGAATGCATGTCTATTTGTGTCAATATTATAAATTTGACTTCCAAACAGCAAAGTGTTTTAGTCAACGTGTACATTTGCAGCTAATAAAGAACGGTGCAAAATATTTCTTTGTGCATCAAATCTCTTGCAGTACAATAAAAAATATTCAACATTCTCTGTGGAATATCCACAAGAACAAGATGGGGTTATGAATCAAATTAGCATGAAATAGATCATTACGCAATCCACTAGAATTATTCCTTATTCTAGTATGCAGTATATTTATATATCTGTTGCCAATAGTATAATAGGAGGGGGGATTAACATTTTGAAAGTAGTGTTGTTTCAATTTGTATTTGAAGGATTCAAAAGTTGAAAGTTGACGTATTCTCAGGTCTAATAAATTCCATAACTTGGTCGTCGACGGAAACAATTACTGTTGGGATATCGATAATCTGTTTGTAGTTTGACTAATATTATGGCTATTTCGTAAGTTATTAGTTTCTCCAACACTGGGAGAAATCAAATCACATAAAAACTCAGGAGAATTACCAACATTTAATCTATAAAACATACATAATTTGTTAATCTCTCGCCTAGTGCTAAGTTTCTCCCAGCCCGTCTCCTTGTATATTGAATCCAAACATGTGTAGCATGTTAGCCCTGTTACAATACGAGCCGCTTCCAATTGTAGTTTTTCTAGTCTATCAGAATTGACTTGGCAGCAGTTATCCCATACCTCAGATGAATATTCCAAAATTGGTCTAATGAAAGTAAAATAAATATTTTCCAGATATTCCCTCTTTAATCTAAATTTAAGTTTCCTCAAGAAATTAAGTGCTTTGAAGTTCTCTGAATTAGACTGTCTATATGCTTTTTTCCATTTATAATCACTAGTGAAAATTATGCCTAATTGTTTGTGCTTATTAATAGAATTAAGGACGATACCGTCGAAATCAAAGCTGAGTTCATCTTGTTGGTTTCTAATATTGAATATCATTATCTCAGTTTTATTAGGATAAAATTTTACTAACCAAGTATCCCCCACTTTTTTATATTGTTTAGGTCGATATTAATCATATTTTTGAAAGTAGATTCGTCTAAGGCTGTATGTCCAATAGATGTATCGTCGGCAAAAAGTCTACTGAGTCCAAGCATGTCATCGGCTATGTCATTTATGAATACTACAAATAACAGAGGTTCGAGGACTGACCTTTTGGGAATTCCAGCTTTTAAATCATCTAACTCAGATAATACTTCTTTGATAGCAACTTTTTGTGATCTGTTAGTAAGATAGCTTTTAAGCCACATGAGTAAATTTCCCTTAATGCCATATCTTTCTAATTTTAACAGTAGCCCCCCAATCCAAACACGATCAAACGCTTTACTTACATCAGCAAAAGTGATACTTGTAAAACATTTGCTATCAAGTGTAGTCAAAATAGTGTGATATATCTCAAGTAATTGGTGAGTAGTCGAAAGATCAGGGATAAAACCTGATTGGAATTTGTATAGAAGTTTATTTTTATGTAAATGTTTACAAATGTTTTTAAATACAATTTTTTCAAATATTTTACTTATACAAGATAATAATGAAACTGGTCTATAATTTGAAGGTAATGATTTGTCGCCGTTTTTGAATAAAGGAATCACATGAGCAATTTTCCAGGACCGTGTGTATTTTTTTAGGCGTAAAGATTTGTTAAAAAGTAAACATAGGGGTTTGGCTATTTCGTTTTTTATAGAAATAATAATTGTGTTGCTAATTTTATCAGGACCAGTAGCCTACTATCTAAAATAGAAATTATATCAACGATTTCTTTTTCTCTAAATATTTTCAGGCACATTACCTCCCCTGTCATCAAAATCTGGTAAAGTTTTGTTTTCGTCGACTAATTTAGTGATCGAGCAAAAATATTTATTTAAAACATCTGCCTTTTCTTTATCCTCATAAGAGATGCAATAATTATTTTGGGGTCTTGAATAGGAGGAAATATATCGTTCAATGGAGACTCTCCCGTCAGAAGTGTATTGATGGTCTTCCAATAAGCTTTACTATTTATAGTTTTAAGTTCGTTCAAATTTTCATTTATATAAAAATAGTATAACATTTTTCTTTTAATTGTTTCTTTAAATTATTAACCCGGTTTCTTTGTTGTTTGAAAATAGTTTGAAATAATGCAGTCTTGAGTTTTAAGTATTTTGTGCGGAATCGGTCGCGTTTGCGTATCTCTCTCCGAATATTTGAATCGAACAATATTTTATAATTACATCTAATGGTAACCCCTCGTCTAGGAATATACTCTTCTGACACAGAAAGAATTGCATTGGTAAAATTAATGCATGCTTTGTCAATATCAGGTTCTCTTTTAATTTAGGCATCCCAATCAAATTCCATTCTTTTTGCTTCATTACATTATAGTCCCCTTTTTATAATCCCAGATAAGTCTCTTAAAACTTTTTGAGTTACTATAGCCACATCTTATTGTAATATAAGTACCATCGTGATCACTAATAGATCTGTCAATATGTATAGTATCAGAGTCCTCATACTGAATAGAGTCCGTTATCAAAATCGGATCAAGTAATGAAGAGCTACCAGTGCGTGAATCAAAATGAGTAGGCTGGTGTATTGCATTGAAAAGTCCGTTAATACTAATCAAATCATTTATATTTGACGGTAAATTTAAAAAGTTTTTGTTAAAATCACCCATGCATATCAAATGATTAGATTGTTCCATTGCATTTTTCAGCATAGCATTAAAGAAGTCCCAACAACGATGACGAGACTGTCTCTCATATCTGTAAATTATATTTAGTAAAATATTTTGTAACTTGGTTTTTAATTCGAACCACATACATTCAACAAGTTCTCTAAATCTACGCGTCTTTTGAAATTAGCATGAGTTTTATAATATATTAGTATACCACCTCCATCGGAGTTTCTATCTTTTCGCGCTGGAATATCGTAACCGGGAAAAAATGTATATTTGTATCTAATACCAATTTATCAAGATGTGTCTCTGTAAAAAATACAATATCATAATCTTCAATAATTTTTGAAATATAATCTACTTCATTACGAAGACTTCTAATGTTGCCGTGAATAATTGACAAATCTTTAACTGTTTACCCTTCGCTATCACCTGTCTTCATTCCGGTATATAAACGGGCTCCGTGTTGCTCATCTTTTTAATTTTCTGTGTTGTGTTTTCTGATTTGTTTGTCTTCGTTTTGCGTCTTGTGACCAAATAACAATATCAGTTAACAATTTCAAAACTTATTTCGTACATGGAAAGTGCATTTTCTCGATTTGTATACATACAATGACTTTTGACATCGTTCTACATTTGAGTGAGTGAGTGGTAGTTATCTAAAGCCAAGTGAGCAATTCAGCAGCTAAATCATGACGAGAACAAGTTATATTCGATAAGATGATAATGATGTCCACTTTGTATTAGACCAACACGTTTATTAGGATGTTTATATTTCTAGCTCCCTGAAACAACAGTTCACTGATAGACATGTTGCTTCACCTCGGGTACATTACCCTGATTCCCAGACAGCTAGTCACTGCTCTTTCTCCTTAATGCTGCGCGCTTAACAGAGAAGCAACACATGCTAATTTCACAATCTTTGGGCTTACCCGGCTGGATTCGACTATGCGACCTACCGCACTCGAGGCGCACACCCTTATCATTGCACCACCAACGAGGTTTATTTTGCTGTTAATAGAAACATTAAGCACAAAAGATATCACTTTTAAGAGCAGTAGCAAAATTAGCTGCCGAACGGTAGCTGGTGTGGTCATAGTTTAATATATTTGTCTTCGACCATAGATCGACGGATTCACCTGTTTCTACATTTGCAGAATTCCAACTACAACTGAGGTCGGGCCTTTTGGCTACTATAATCTCATTCATGGAATAAATACATTGATACCGTTCGGTTCAATAAATATTGTTCTGCAAGCTTCCATAGTTAATTACCTGTGCATATCTATATTTACGCTCATAAATGTGAGAAATGTTTAGTTTAATAATATGTTAATGTACATAAACAATAGGATTGGACAGCAAGCTATTTCAACTTATGTGAAGTTCTCTCCTTACAAAATATACACATGAATTAATGACAGCAAAACAAAACACTAACAATAGACATTTAGAATGATGACACTGATAAGAAGAAAGTAAGAAGTACAGCTGAAAAATGCTGACGTAGCCCTGAAATCTTTTAGATTGATTTATAAAAGTTCAAACTTTTCCAAATATTTTTGAGTTGACGTCATAACTATGATCATCGTTCCCAAAGAGTAATGATTCAATATTGATGTTGACATCGTCGCAATTACTAAGAAGAGTTCTTCTTTCGTTCAGGTATAAAGGACATTCCAGAAAATATGCATAGCATCTTCAAAAGAAGCACCGCAATTACATTTATAATTATTTATTATATGTATTCTTGACAGATCGGCATTGACTTAGCTGCATAGGTGTCTAAATCTAGTGTGTAATATACTTAGTTTCCGTGGGCCTTCATTATAATACTTTGGGGGTTTATAGATATCACCTTTCATTCTATTTTTTAAGCGAAGATAATGTAGGGGAACTTCTTATAGATATGTCTAGATTGTTCCGAAGCGAAACGGTAGATGGAATAAATGAACTTACTGATGTTCTCAGTCTGCATCTGGGTGGAATATAATTTTGATTATTTCTAAGGTTATAATTATTTACATCTGATGTCACTGGAGGTAAACAGTTAAATAAATAAGGAGGGCTTAATTTGTTATGAATTTTATAAAAGATAGTTAATTTAGGATTTTCCGCCGCTTGGCTAAAGTTTCCTATCCAGTCTCAAAGTATAATGAATCCTTACTGGCAAATTTTGTCGAACCTGTTGCAATTCGTGCCGCTTCTAATTGTATTTTTTTCTAATTTTTCAATGTCCCGTCCATAACACCCATTCCACACTTCGTATGCATATTCTAGTACAGGTCTGATAAATGTAAGATAGATATTTGACAAAGCTTGTTTAGATAAAGTAAATTTTAATTTACGAAGAACTTTTACTTGTTTTAATGCTGATGTAGCTATGTTTTCAATATGTACAGTCCAGTTTCCATCAGATGCAAGAGTTACACCCAGATGTTTATGATTATCAACAAGCTCAACTGATTCGTCATTAAATCGTGTGTTTAATTCAGGAATGTTAGTATTATTTGATATTATAAGGGAACGACCATTTAACTTGAAGGGGGGGGGGGGGGGGGCGGGGTTATTGTTTTTTACTAAAATAATATTCTGATTCTGAATGTTGCTGAAAACAATATTCTGATTTTGGTGGAGGAAAAAAAAATAATCTGATTCAAAGTTTTTGTCATATAACCTAATGCTAAACTCTGGAAAACAAATTTGCACTTTGCGCAACAACAAAAAAATATTCTAAATGTACAAGCCATGTTTTTGCCCATTGATCCAATATTTCTAAATCATTATTTATCTCAATTTGCGTTAAATCAAAATTTTGCTCAGAGTATGTAAATGAAGTGTCGTCAGTCACGCCAAATTGCCTAGGTTATCTGCAGTGTCATTAATATATAGTAAAAACAATAAAGGTCCAAGTACAGGTCTTTGAGGTACACCTGCTTTGACGGGACCAGAATCTGAGAGTTCATTATTTACAAACACAAATTGCCTTCTATCACTTAAATAATTTTTACACCAGATCAAAAGATCACCCGATATCCCATACGATTTTAGTTTCTTAATAAGCCCCTCATGCAAAACTCTGTCAAAAGCTTTTGAAATATCACAAAATATTAAAATAGTTGACGACAATCGTTCGGCCAACTTTTGATATACACTTTGATACATTTCTAATAATTGGTATACAGTAGAATGACCATTAATGAATCCTGATTGGTAGGCATATAGAAGAGAATGCTCAAAAATGAAAATATATGTGTACTTATATACATCACGTTCCATGACCTTCCCTATACAACTTAATAATGATATCGGTCTATAATTTATAGGGCTACTATTGTCGAATCATATCAATGTTAATTGTTCTTTGATTTATTGAATCGAATTTGAACAGAAGTTAAATTTGTAAAACTATCTGCACATGACGAAGAAAAACTAAACTGAAAATTAATGTGGGCAATGCCTTTAGCTTAAAAGCATTTTTTTTTTTTTTGCTATTCAGTTCGTCGCACACTCAATATGTAAGATGTACTCCATATTAAGAAAACAGGCAAGGTTTAAAGATAATATATGGCAATTAAGGTAAGAAAACATCACTTTTATTGCTGATCTATATCAGTAAGATCTTCAACAATCAGAATAACTCATACCCTAAGTTGAGTGTGATGATGTCCCTCATCTGCAGTTCAGCGGTGCGCTTTACTTCCGTCGATAAACGCGACATCATTGTTGTTGTGATGTTATTAAGTGTATGATATGTTATTCCCAAAAGCGGGGTTATCATCAAGATAGCAAAATACGCGTGCAGTAATCTTACAAATACCGTCATCATTGTATGTTTTCTGAAGGGTATAAATATAAAGAAAGAAAACAAAATGTTATTTTATTGTTGATTTATTCATATTGCTAAGAAGAGCATGGAGATACCAAAGGAATAATCAGATTCCGTATATCGAAGAAGAACAGACAACACAATGGCCAAAAGAAAGCTTATTCATATTGATCATGTATCCGAACAAATGTACCTATTAAGGTTTTTCACCTGGTGTACGTCTATGTACAAATCTACTTGCTATATATCTATACCTAACATCAGCATTAACATCAATTACCCCAGCTGACGCATATGGATTGCATTGGGATATAGCACTGGAAGCTTATCGTAGACTTGCTATGCGTTGTATGTATAATGCCGCACAGACGCGCATTTCCGGAATGCTCATCTTTTACACATGAACCGACGTCGTCGATTAACTGTGAAATACGAAGATGGAAGTCCCGCTAAGGTGTTGCTTGTTTCTGATTCCTAGAAATGCGTCTTGGAAGAGTCAACAGACGCTAGGACAATATTTCGGCCATAAACGCCATATTTTCTGAAGCCATTACACGCGTGATTGATATGATTATGTGATCCCCAGATAGGTTTATAAACAATTACCAACCAATCTCTCCAGTAATATTTATCTCGTAAGAAATCATACAGAATGGTTGTGAATTTGTCATTGCATAAGGAATGTTGTTCAGCTGATAATTTATCGATATCAATACTTGCTTGGTCATAATACTAATCTTGCAGTGTCTGGGCTTTCATTCGATTAAAAACGTTCGCAATTTGGTTTACCCAATCGATTGTATGAATTTTACATCTACGTGTTTATTACTTTCACTGGGTTGATACCTCTGCTGGTGGACTATTTGCCCTAGAGGGTATCATCCGCCCAGTAGTCAGTGCTTTGGCACGGCCTTCTTTTATTGGATATATTTATTACTGAATTTTATAGTTCCAAAATAATGTAATTATTAATAAAACTAAGGTTCTCCTCCCTCAGATATAGGTGACCATAGCAGGTGTTGGCCCTTTGGTTTTATTGGTCCCACAAGTTTAAATTATTTGGCTTTTCAAACTTTCGATTTTGACCGTACCCGATGAAGGTTATTCCAGAAACGCGTCGTGTGCACTAAATTTAATATCTACGTTTTGAAATAGATCATCTCCATATTTTAACTTCAGATATGATGGTTATATAGTAAATCCTTTAATAAGTAGCTGTAGCATACCGATCATAAAAATGCTGTGTGCGTTTACGGTTATAGATGAACGACTTCATTGCTATTTGGAACAATCTCATGTTAATGCACAGTCTGCACCCATTATTTCATGATACAGATCCATCGAACAAGTAGAGCATGTCGTTTTAAATACATTTATGAAAATATCTTTTTTTAGCTTTTATCACAGAAAGTGGACGTGCATATATATTTTGTAAGTAACAAAATTCATATTGGTTCCTTCTTCTATTCGGCTGAATTAGCTTTCAATCTGAGTCCATTTAATGTTTCTTTGAATATCTTGTAAATGTATTTCAACTGAATCCAGACGGGTGTTAACTTCGTTCAAAAGACGTTTTATCTCTGCAAGCTCATGAGACTCATTTGTTCCCAACAGAAAAGAAGAACAAAACATCGAAAAGGGACAACTGCTGATACCCCTGGAATAATAGACTGTATCATAACGATTCATTTCCTATTGCGTGGTAGTTGGATTTATGTCTAGATGTACCTATGCAATAATTTCACATCACCACTAATTCGAATCCCGCTGATGGCCAGGTGTACTCAATACATCATTATGTAATAAAGTTTGTCAGTGACTCGTGACGGGTCGGCGGTTTCCTCCGCAAATCCATTAATACTGACCACCACAATATAGCTTAAATTTTGTTGAAAGTAGCATTAAACACAATAACCTAAAAATAATCCTGCAATTAATTTCAAACACCACTAATATTGTGAGTATGATTCCCACCGATAACCAAATGTATTCTCGGTACCATTTGTGATGCTATATAGTTTGTTAATCATTTCTCTCCGTGGTTTCATCTTTGTAGTCCGATTTCCTAACCCAATAGCATTCATCTATTTGCTACCTTTTTATGCTATGCGTCTATTAGTTTTAATAATATTAATTGTTGCTTAACATCAAGTCAACAGTTTTTTTTCCCATTTACACCATGTCTAGAATAAGTTGTCTTTTGCATGTAGTGATGGTGGTGCCTGTTTTGAACCATCAACAAATACAACGGAGGATTTTCAGTGCTAGCTGACCGAAGCAATGTCTCCTCATTCAATCATATTATTCTGGTTGCGGATCAACCAGTTTGTGCTCTTTCGTTTGGAGGAAAAGTAGTTAATATATTTTTTTGGCAATTTTCTAAATTTACTGCATGAGACTCTCCAATACTCAAATACAGTATGATACTTTTCTACGTTAAAAGTGAATAATGGCAAT
This sequence comes from Bathymodiolus brooksi, assembly GCA_963680875.1. Lineage (NCBI taxonomy): Eukaryota > Metazoa > Mollusca > Bivalvia > Mytilida > Modiolidae > Bathymodiolus > Bathymodiolus brooksi. The sequence goes on from OY804584.1 coordinate 79,153,883, forward strand.
TACAGTCAATAGATCAAATGCGAGTTCTGGTATTTGGTTGTTTCTTTCTATTTGGAATTCTTAATCGAAATAACATTGTCACCAGACGCAGATGTAAACGATGGTAGTTAAGCATTGCATATATCGGTCATGCATCAGTAGCATTCCATTCCTAACAGGTATTCCTCTTTATTTTAATATGGGACATGCAGACGACCAAAATCAATCCATTTAACATTTTCTTTGTGGTTCAGTGTTACTTGTGGCGGACATAATTAGCATACATTCTAGATTCTAAGAAAGCCAGAAACTTGGATATGAACTATTATGGTCATGTGACATTTCACATACAATTTAACGTCAATAGAAACCCACAGATAAAGATACAATATACATGCATAGGTTAAATACGAGCATTCAGTAAATCTGCTATTGTACTTGTCCATGTTTATGCTATCATTCCTTTTTGCTATAGTATGTGAGGTTTTCTTAGTACAAGAGAATATCTGCATGTTTTTCTAAACAAGTTTGGTTATATTTGGGATCCAATCATCAAGAGGGGAAGATTGTTGTTGCTGTTGCAGGTTACTATTTGTGTAGATATATGTTACCATTGCTGTTATTGTATGTTACTATTGCTATTTTTGTATGTTATTTTTGCTGTTGTTAAATGTTACTATTGCTGTTCTTGTATGTTACTATTCCTTTTGTTGTATATTACCATTGTTATTGTTGTATGTTACTACTGCTGTTGGTGTATGTTACTATTGATGTTGTTGTATATTACTATTGTTGTTGTTGTATGTTACTACTGCTGTAGGTGTATGTTACTATTGATGTTGTTGTATATTACTATTGTTGTTGTATGTTACTATTGATGTTGTTGTATGTTACTACTGCTGTTGTTGTTTGTTACTATTGATGTTGTTGTATGTTACTATTGATGTGGTTGTATGTTACTATTGCTGTTGTTGTTTGTTACTATTGATTATCTTGTATGTTACTACTGCTGTTGGTGTATGTTACTATTGATGTTGTTGTATGTTACTACTGCTGTTGTTGTTTGTTACCATTAATGTTGTTGTATGTTACTATTGTTGTTGTATATTACTATTCCTTTTGTTGTATATTACTATTGTTGTTGTATGTTACTATTGATGTTGTTGTATGTTACTACTGCTGTTGTTGTTTGTTACCATTAATGTTGTTGTATGTTACTATTGTTGTTGTATATTACTATTCCTTTTGTTGTATATTACTATTGTTGGTGTATGTTACTATTGATGTTGTTGTATGTTACTACTGCTGTTGTTGTTTGTTACCATTAATGTTGTTGTATGTTACTATTGTTGTTGTATATTACTATTCCTTTTGTTGTATATTACTATTGTTGTTGTTTGTTACTATTGATGTTGTTGTATGTTACTATTGTTGCTGTATGTTCATTTTCCTTTTGTTGTATCTTGCTATTGCTGTTGTTGTTTGTTACTATTGTTGTTGTTGTATGTTACTATTGATTTTGTTGTAAGTTACTATTGATGTTGTTGTATGTTATTTTTTCTGTTGTAGTATGCTACTATTGCTGTTGTTGTATGTTACTATTGCTATTGTTGTTTGTTACTATTGTTGTTGTTGAATGTTACTATTGATGTTGGTGTAAGTTACTATTCATGTTGTTGTATGTTATTTTTGCTATTGTTGTAATTTACTATTGCTGTGGTTGTATGCTACGCTTGATGTTGTATGTTTTTATTTCTGTCATGGTATGTCACGTTTTATGTTGTTGTATGCTATTATTGATGTTGTTATATGCTATTATTGTTGTTGTTGTTGTATGTCACCATTGATGTTGTTGTATGCTACTATTGCTGTTGTTGTATGTTGCTATTGTTGTTGTTGAATGTTTCTATTGATATTGTTGTAAGTTACTATATATGTTGTTGTATGTTGTTATTGCTGTTGTAGTATGCTACTATTGCTGTTGTTATAGTCTACTATTATTGTTGTTGAATGTTACTATTGATGTTGTTGTAAGATACTATTGATGTTGTTGTATGTTATTATTGCTGTTGTTGTATGTCACTATTGCTGTTGTTGTATGTTACTATTGTTGTTGTTGTTTTTTAATATTGCTGTTGTTGTATGCTACTATTGCTGTTGTTGTAGGTTACCATTATTGTTGTTGAATGTTACTATTGATTTTGTTGTAAGTTACTACTGTTGTTGTTGAATGTTACTATTGATTTTGTTGTAAGTTACTACTGTTGTTGTTGTATGTCATTTTTGCTGTTGTAGTATGCTATTATTGCTGTTGTTGTATGTTATTATTGCTGTTGTTGTATGTTACTATAGATGGTGTTGTATGTTACTATAGATGGTGTTGTATGTTATTATTGCTATTGCTGTATGTTACTATTGATGTTGTTCTATGTTACCATTGCTGTTGTTGTATGTTACTATTGCTGTTGTTGTATGTTACTATTGTTATTGTTGTATGTTACTATTGATGTTGTTCTATGTTACCATTGCTGTTGTTATATGTTATTATTGCTGTTGTTGTATGTTACTATTGCTGTTGTTGTATGTTACTATTGCTGTTGTTGTATGTTATTATTGATGTTGTAATAGTCTACTATTGTTGTTGTTGAATGTTGCTGTTGATGTTGTTATAAAATACTATTGATGTTGTTGTATGCTGTTATTGCTTTTGTAGTATGCTACTCTTTCTGTTGTTTTATGATACTATTGTTGTTGTTGTATGTTATTTTTTCTGTTGTAGTATGCTACTATTGTTGTTGTTGTATGTTACTATTGCTATTGTTGTTTGTTACTATTGTTGTTGTTGAATGTTACTATTGATGTTGTTGTAAGTTACTATTCATGTTGTTGTATGTTATTTTTGCTATTGTTGTAATTTACTATTGCTGTGGTTGTATGCTACATTTGATGTTGTATGTTTTTATTTCTGTCATGGTATGTTACGTTTTATGTTGTTGTATGCTATTATTGATGTTGTTATATGCTACTATTGTTGTTGTTATTGTATGTCACTATTGATGTTGTTGGTTGTTACTATTGTTGTTATTGTATGTTACTATTGCTTTTGTTGTATGTTACTATTGATGCTGTTGTTTGTTACTATTGTTGTTGTTAAATGTTACTATTGATGTTGTTGGTTGTTACTATTGTTGTTATTGTATGTTACTATTGCTTTTGTTGTATGTTACTATTGCTGTTGTTGTATGTCACTATTGCTGTTGTTGGTTGTTACTATTGTTGTTATTGTATGTTACTATTGCTTTTGTTGTATGTTACTATTGATGCTGTTGTTTGTTACTATTGTTGTTGTTAAATGTTACTATTGATGCTGTTGGTTGTTACTATTGTTGTTATTGAATGTTACTATTGATGTTGTGGTAAGTTACTATTGTATGTTACGGTTGATGTTGTATGTTATTATTGTTGTTTTTGAATGTTGTTGTTCTTTTAGGTTATTATTGCTGTTGTTGTATGTCACTATTGTTGTTATTGTATATTACTATTGCTTTTGTTGTATGTTACTATTGATTCTGTTGTTTGTTACTATTGTTGTTGTTAAATGTTACTATTGATGTTGTTGTATGTTACTATTGATGCTGTTGTTGGTTGTTACTATTGCTGTTGTTGTATGTCACTATTGTTGTTATTGTATGTTACTATTGCTTTTGTTGTATGTTACTATTGATGCTGTTGTTTGTTACTATTGTTGTTGTTGAATGTTACTCTTGATGTTGTTGGTTGTTACTATTGTTGTTATTGTATGTTGCTATTGCTTTTGTTGTATGTTACTATTGCTGTTGTTGTATGGCACTATTGATGTTGTTGGTTGTTACTATTGTTGTTATTGTATATTACTATTGCTTTTGTTGTATGTAGGTTAGTATTGCTGTTGTTGTATGTCGCTATTGCTGTTGTTGTATATTACTATTGCTGTTGTTGTATGGCACTATTGATGTTGTTGGTTGTTACTATTGTTGTTATTGTATATTACTATTGCTTTTGTTGTATGTTACTATTGATGCTGTTGTTTGTTACTATTGTTGTTGTTAAATGTTACTATTGATGTTGTTGTATGTTACTATTATTGCTGTTGTTGGTTGTAGCTATTGCTGTTGTTGTATGTCACTATTGTTGTTATTGTATGTTACTATTGCTTTTGTTGTATGTTACTATTGATGCTGTTGTTTGTTACTATTGTTGTTGTTGAATGTTACTATTGATGTTGTTGGTTGTTACCCTTGTTGTTATTGTATGTTGCTATTGCTTTTGTTGTATGTTACTATTGATGCTGTTGTTTGTTACTATTGTTGTTGTTGAATGTTATTATTGCTGTTGTTGTTTGTCACTATTGATGTTGTTGGTTGTTACTATTGTTGTTATTGTATGTTGCTATTGCTTTTGTTGTATGTTACTATTGATGCTGTTGTTTGTCATTATTGATGTTGTTGGTTGTTACTATAGTTGTTATTGTATGTTGCCATTGCTGTTGTTGTATGTTACTATTGATGCCGTTGTTTGTTACTATTGTTGTTGTTAAATGTTGCTATTGATGCTGTTGGTTGTTACTATTGTTGTTATTGAATGTTACTATTGATGTTGTGGTAAGTTACTATTGTATGTTACGTTTGATGTTGTATGTTATTATTGTTGATTTTGATGTTGTTAAATGTTAATCTTGATGTTGTTGGTTGTTACTATTGCTTTTGTTGTATGTTACTATTGATGTTGTTGTATGTTATTATTGCTGTTGTTGTTTGTTACTATTGCTTTTGTTGTATGTTACTATTGATGCTGTTGTTTGTTACTATTGTTGTTGTTAAATGTTACTATTGATGTTGTGGTAAGTTACTATTGTATGTTACGTTTGATGTTGTATGTTATTATTGTTGTTTTTGAATGTTGTTGTTCTTTTAGGTTATTATTGCTGTTGTTGTATGTCACTATTGTTGTTATTGTATGTTACTATTGCTTTTGTTGTATATTACTATTGATGCTGTTGTTTGTTACTATTGTTGTTGTTAAATGTTACTATTGATGTTGTTGGTTGTTACTATTGTTGTTATTGAATGTTACTATTGATGTTGTGGTAAGTTACTATTGTATGTTACGTTTGATGTTGTATGTTATTATTGTTGTTTTTGAATGTTGGTGTTCTTTTAGGTTACAATTGATGTTGTTGTATGTTACTATTTTTGTTGTTGTATGCTGCAATGGATATTCTTGTATGTCACTATTTGCTGTTGTTGTATGTTATTATTGCTGTTGTTGTAGTTACTATTGTTGTTGTTGTTTGTTACTATTGTTGTTTGTTATTATTGCAGTTGTTGTTTGTTACTATTGCTGTTGTTGTATGTCACTATTGATGTTGTTGGTTGTTACTATTAGTGTTGTTGTATGTTATTATTGCTGTTGTTGTATGTTACTATTGATGCTGTTGTTTGTTACTATTGCTGTTGTGGTATGTTATTATTGCTGTTGTTGAATGTTACCATTGATGTTCTTGTAGGTTACTATTGCTGTTGTTTTTTTTACTTTTTCTATTGTATGTTACTATTGTTCTTGTTGCAGGTTACTATTGATATTGTTGTCAATATTGTTGTTGTTTTATGTTACTATTGCTGTTGTTGTTTGCTACTATATCTTTTGTTGTATGTTACTGTTATTGTTGTGGTATGTTTCTATTGATGTTGTTGTACGTTCTTGTTGTTGTTTTTGTATGTTACTATTGATGTTGTTCTGTTTTACTCTTGCTGTTTTTGTATCCTACTGTTGTTGTTGTTGTTTTTTAATATTCCTTTTGTTGTTTTTTACTATTCCTTTTGTTAAATTGCTGTTTTTGTAGGTTACAATTGCTGTTGTTGTTTCTTACTATTGTTGTTGTTGTATCTTACTATTATTGTTGATGTTGTATCATTTTATTATTGTTGTTGTTGTATCTTACTATTATTGTTGTTGCTGTATCTTACTATTATTGTTGTTGTTGCATCTTACTATTATTGTTCTTGTTGTATCTTACTATTATTGTTGCTGTTTGTTACTATTGCTTTTGTTGTATGTTAATCTTGCAGTTGTTGTTTGTTACTAATCTTATGTTACTATTACTGTTGTTGTTTCTTACTATTGTTGTTGTTTTTGTATCTTACTATTTTCTTTGTTGTAAGTTACTATTGCTGTTGTTTTTTTGTTACTATTCCTTTTGTTAAATGTTTCTATTGTTGCTATTTGTTACTATTGTTGTTGTGGGAAATTTCTATTGCTGTTTTTTTTATTTAATTAATGCTGTTGTTTTATACTACTGTTGTTGTAAGTTACCATTGCTGTTGTTATATAGCCGCATCGGTTGTGTAATGGCTTGCGTACTCGCCTAGAGTGCGGTAATTCGTAATTATAAAATTGGTACTTTTTGATTCTCCTCTAAGCAAGGAGCACTGAGGAGAAAGAGCAAAGACTGATTAGCTGGAAATCAGAATAATGTGTTCGAGTGGGGCAAAATATCAATCAGCGGACTGTTGTTTCAGTGTGCTAGCACTATAAAAATCCAACTCATCATGTTGGTCTAGAACAAAGCAGACCTTTCATCATCTCATTGAAAGTAAACTTCTGCTCGGCATGATATAGCTGACAAATGTCTGAATTAACGTTAAGCAACAATCGCTCACTCACTGTTGTTATAGGTTATTATTAGTGTTGTTGTATGATACTATTGCTGTTGTTGTATGATACTATTGCTGCTGTTGTTTGTTATTATTGCTGTTGTTGTATGTTACTATTGGTGTTGTTTTAGGTTACTATTGATGTTGTTGTAGGTTATTATTGCAGTTGTTGTATGTTACTATGGTTGTTGTTGTAGGTTATCATTGTTGTTATTATATGTTGTAGGTTGTTGCTATGGATGATGATGTCGTTTATTTTGTCGACAATCACTGTCAATTCTCATCATTTCGAACTCGGATAATTCATTTTCTTGAATAACATTAGGTAATCATATTAAATGCGTATACCTAGTAAATATCGAAGTTTATAATTAATTTGTTCACGCCACAATATAGCTGAAATATTGTTAAAATTGGCGTTAAGCACAAATCAATCAATCAATCAATGTACCCTGATAATTCATTCGAATATTCAACTCGAACTAAAATGAACGATCCCTTCGACAAAACAACGAGGTATTATAATATATTATTAATAATTAAGGACATTTTTTGTTGACGCTGTTTTTATTGATAACACTAAAACTATTGTCACTGGAGGTCGTCTTTTCAGAAACCTGAAAAAGGAAACATAATTATTTAATGTTACCGAGAGACTAAGCGGTTATGCAAACAAACAAAAATAAGAAAAAAAAATCTTTGCTTTAAAACAATTGGATTTTATCATAAAAATGACATAGCATTTGATAATAAACCATTCCATTCAGACGACATCTATATTTTCTTAGTCTTAAGTTTGTTTGATTTACAGAAATGTTAAAACTCATATTTCTGATCATTGCTGTCTTCCATGGTGATTTGTTGTTTACTGGGATTTGGAATTACTACAGACGTATCATAAGAAATTATGACGTTGCAATGCAATGAAAGTAGAACAATATCAAAGGTGGTAGAAAACACAAAAAGGCAGAGAGGGGACAGTGATCTCTACGAGCCATATTAGATCCCACTGAACTCCAAATGTTGGAATTCTGAAGCAAAGTTGATATAAAAGAAACCGCAACGGCTACTAACGATTACAGTTTGCTAGAAGTTGTTATATGTTTTGTAAAAACCTAAATGTGGTTGTGCACTCTTTTCTGTTTTCAACATTCTTAGCATGAACATATTTCTACTACTCTGTGAAGATTAAATTATAATCCATAATTCAGATTCCACGGAATTAGTACATTTTGCATTGACTTGGAATTTTTGTTGTTGCTGTAATTTTCAAATATAAAATACAGACAGTACGAAACATGGGAGCATATTGCTGCTGGGGAGAATGGTGCTACTATCTTATAAATCTACTTTACTTACAGTCATCACTTTCACAAATCACTTGGCGTTTATCGGTACATGGAAAGTTATACCAGGTCCCTTGTGGATGCATAGCAACACAATTTGGAGTTGCAGCTACAAAGAAAAAATGAAAACTCTTTGAAAATTCGAAATGAAATTTGTTACGTCTGTTCATTGTGCTAAGGTAAAAGAAATTTTACAAAAATGAAAACCTTTTGATATATTAAGCTTTGCTAACATTAATCTCTTCTTTCACTTTCCCAAATTGAGTATATAATAGTGTGTCTTTAGTCATTTATTTAGCATACCTAGCCACGCGGAATTAAATGAGCGGACTATTGAAACAGTTATTCCAAGATTTAGATCGGAAATTCTTAACATAATTTAAGTTATCTACAATTTAATGCATAGCAAAAAACTATTCCGATCGAGCTTAAAATGAATTGTTTAATTGTTCTCTGAATTGGTATTTCCAACTTTTTCCTGTGATTTGATGATTTGCAAATGTTGTGAGCGACATGTCAATAAAATATGAATACTTACCTGATTTTACCGGATATCCGCTTGCAAATTTCACAAATATGGGTTTCTTTTTATCGTGGACCCAATGAAAATCATTTACTTTCGATGTCAAGCCAATCCAGTGATAAGTACCTGTATGAATATACAAAACGTTTTATCTATAGTTTATTATATGAATAATTGCTAAGAAATTACAGCAATCGTCTTATCCAATAGAAAAGTTTGAAGATACCAAAGGAGCAGACAGAAGCCGTAAATTGAATGTCATACAAAATAATGGGCAAAGGAGACAGAGCAAAAAAAATATAATGATTCACATATAAATATTAAGAAAAATTTGAAAAGATTGAGCAACCAGAAACCCACTAAAACAGGGGATAAATTGCGTTGCGCGGTAAAGGAAGGCAGCCCCAGCTAAACTCGTGACACCTGTCTTATTTTATATGGAAATCGTTTTGGACAACACCATGCGTAAATAGATACAAATAACGCAAATAAAACAAGAACCATTTACTTCCGTTGTATCGAATCCCGTTACCCCGTATTCTGATTGCCCCTTTGGTATCTTCAAACTCTTCTTATTGCATGTGTATTCCCAAAGGTGAGGATTTCACCGTTCACTTGGTTATATCTGTCCAGGTTCCACCCCCGCCCTCCCCCACACCGCAAATTATTCTGATAGTCACGGTATTGGCTTGGTAATTGTAGTGATGATAAACACCATGGTACCCGATAATCCGATTATTTAAAAAAACAAGAGTCAATCTTACGTGAACTTGCCACAAGCCTCTGGATAAAGCTGTTTTCTTTCTCATCTTCAATTTTAACTATAGCACCATTGAAGTCATTGCATTGTTTCTACAACAAAAACGTAACTATTAAAGAAAATCCTTCATAGATTCTAATATTTTGATGTGCTTTTTTATTTGTTTTATTTTGTTTCTTGTCAATAATCCAATAAATTAAAATAGGAAAATGGTCCTTAATGACTGTCATCAGTATTACACAGGTCAATATTTAAACGGGATGGGGACGTTGTGGTCATGATCGCATGGTAGTTGGAATTACAACTACCTATGCAATCAGTGCCTATCACCGGGTACTCCGGTTTCCTCCACCAATAAAACTGACCGCCAAGATATAGCTGAAATATTGTTGAAAGTGGCGTTAAACATCATCAAACAAACAAACAAAAAATTAAATTGGAGGTGTACAGGTGTTCTGATCGGTCATTTTCTAGTATTTAATAGGCGCATGAAACTCAAAGATTATATAAACGCAAGACCTGCATTCAAATAGATATTACATGGCAATCTAAAGCTGGTTATATTTGTATTAGAATCGATTCAAGTAGCGGTGTTTGTTTTGGCAAATCGATGCTAAGGTATCTTGAGACTTTTTGAGAGATTTATTTAAGCAGGTGGTATTTACAAACAGTGACATAATCTCGGAGAACTTAAATTAAGGTCTCAATTACATAACAAATTTATTAAAAATCCTACCAGTGAATCTTTAAAAGTTGTCTGTGCAGTACCAAGGAAATAACAGTGTCCATTATATTTCGTCCACTTTCTTTCTGCAATGAAATAGGAATATTGGATTCATGAAATAATTTGAGAATTCCAACTAAATTTACGTATGACATGAATATTTCTTGGAACATTTGCGTTTTATGCAAAGCTAAATACAAAATGTCAAATGGATCCGATAAGCAAACCCATTTCAGAAATACAATTTAGTCCAGGTTAAAACAAAGATATCAACAATCTCCCGCCTAAGACCTCCCGTACAACTGATTTCAATTGAGAAGTGTATCATGCGTTGCCATTTTCAAACCAAACTACAGTTTGAAAACAAAACAGATGGTTGACATTTTTATTTATTGTAAATGCAAAAATGTTTGAAGATACCAAAGGGGGAATTTCTTTTATGTTTTTGATCACTAGGACAAATTGGTCATGCCAGGTAGTGTTATTACTAAGCTGCTGTCGTTGTTGTGTTACTATTTGCATTTTTCAAATTTATTTCTAAAATAACTAAACCATTCAAAAAAACTAATTTAATCAATATTCAAAAGGCTTGTTTTTTGTGTTTATCTGAAATCTAAGACGGTCACCATCGCATAGGAGAACTAATTAATCAACTTACGCGCTCAGGCATTAGGTGAGCATAGCTGATTTTGGCTATTCTCTGTATGCCCTTTGATTTTATTGCTCCCAAACACTTTTAAAAAGAGTTTGAATATACCAAAGGGGTAATCAGAATTCGTATATCGAAGAGGAACAGACAAAACAATGGCCAAAAGGAAAAATATAAAAGGAGAAACAACGATCTACAAAACATACATATGAAACTAAAGATCGAGTAACACGAACCACACTAAATACCAGCGGCTTTCCAATCTTTCATTCCATTTTTAGCGTACATGATGAAGGTTATTCCACAAACGCGTCGTGCCCACTAAATTTGATATCCACGTTTTTATTACAACAAAACAACATACATAAACAATAATACAGTCGTAAGGACCTCATCAATATACGTAAAACGTCAATGGAACATAAAACAGTAACAGCGTTCTACTCTACATGTGTGAACATACATGTTGTACTTCTAAGCAATCGATTATATTTTACCAAGAGATTGGAATGGGAAATATTTGCTATGTTTCCTTTTCTACTTTCTCATGACAAATGTAAATCCACATAAAACTTTATACCGGCATTACTATCAGTAGTGTACTGAATATATATATATGATAGATTCAAATCAGCGTCCTCTGACGTCATTATCTCATATCACAGTCCAATTTTAGGATATTCTCAAATCGGCGTCCTTTCCAAACTCTCATATCTATAGGCCCGTTTACATGATCAAAGTTTGCCATCAAAAATAATTGTAATGACGGATAATTTTGCCAGTGCAATAGGTCTCTTATGGACCACTCATAATGAACATAATGCTCATATTGAGCTGTTACACTAGGTTCTTTAACGTGCATAGAGGGTGGCAATCTCTCAACACGGGACCTCGGTTTTATTTACGTCTCATCCGCAGGACGGGTTAGTTGTGATTTTATGCATCCCGCACAACCGACGGACGCCCCTTCAAGCCGAAGAAGCTCTCGGTCCCATTTCTATACCCCGGGGTTCCTGCGGGGTTGACCCCTTGTAGAGGACTAGTGCCTCTAGGGCGGAGAAACCTGGTGCCTATTCTATCCCCGGAAGGGGGTTGCATCGATTTGAGAAAGTGAAAAACGGCCATATATTAGAGAATTGGACGCCGATTTGAAGATTGGACGTCGATCTGAGTCTTACATATATAATATAAATAAATTATGAAAAATAAAACAATTACAAAACTTATAAAACAGAAGATGTATATATAACTAACTTAGTGCGGACGAGAAAAGTTTGAAGATGCAAATGGGATAATCAGATACCCCATATCGAATACGGAGAGATAATACAATATGATCAAAAGACAAAGGGAAAGAGGACAAACAATGATCTACAAAACACTACACAGAAAACTAAAGATTGAACAACCCGGACAATAACCTTCACTAGGTACGCCAATAATCAAACGATTGGTTTTTGATTTGATTTTTGGTGTTTTAGTGCCAATTTCAGCAATATTCAGCGATATCATGGTTGCCAGTTTTAGTGGTGGAAGAAGCCAGAGTACCCGGAGAGAACCACCGACCATGGACAAGCAACTGGTAAACTTTATCACTTGCGGCTGTGAGTCGAGTGCACCCTTTTTGTAATTTACACAACCGTGCGAGAACCCAGGCCGTATTGGTGATAGGCTTGTATGAGTTGCTAGGTAATCCAACTACCTAACTCATTGAGACACCCGGGCCCCTCAAAAGATTGAAAAGTCAATTAATTTTAAAACATTTGTTCACAAGTAAATAAAAAAAAATCTAAAGATGAGAGACAAAAATCGATTTAGGTTTCCTATGCCTGAGGGAGATTGACCTTAGTGTTAATAGGGTACATTATTTAGGAACGCTAAATTTCAAATGCATGAAACAAATAAATTTTACTCACTGTGAAATATGTGATTTACTATAGCAAAATCCTCCTGTAGTTTTTTCACACATTTATTTATTGATACCATTGGTTCTTTCAGGGAACTGTCTCGGTCACATTTTCCAAGGTATTTCTGAATATTTGTCAATGGCCTCTTTGCGGCGTTGAGAGTGTTCACTGTACTTTGTGAGACACAAGATGTAGTCACTGCCTTTACAGACAGGAAGAGTACTAAGACAAATTGCACTGGAGTCATCTTAGGTGGCATAAAGTAAAAATATATTTATATATGGTTTTATATATTATAGAAAGTCAGACAACTGATAAAAGCTTCGCTTAAGAAGGGTTTGATCGAGTAACACGAACCCACTGAAAACCATATTATATTTGCATAAAAGTAGCAAATGTGATTGGACACAAGTTATTACATCATTAGTGAAGTCATTTCCTTTTTGAAAAAATATAAACAAAAAATATTGCACATAATGGCGATTATTACACAAATAAACTTTGCAATAGGATATAATTAGATGATAATAATGAAGAAAATAGAAATAAAAATAAGGTGAAAGAAAATGTCTAAATCTTCAAAACAAGAAGAAGGAGAAAAAACAACATGAACTGGAATGGGTATGCTAGTTACATTAGTTAAAGCTATGGGTGCTTCTAACAAATGAATAAACAGTCCTGAGCAGGGACTATTTCTATGTTTTGTTCAAGAGTCAGATTTTCATCACCAGCTATATTGTTTGATTTTCATTACAAAATGGACATTAAAAAAAAAACTGTAAACAGTCTTCAAAGCCATGATCACAGATGCATGCAGGGCTGGGTTTTAACTTGATAAGGTGCAAATCTGCACATAGCGAGATGCACATGTTTTTATGTCTACTATGAAGAATGCTTACTGTTCTGTGTCACTTCAACCGAAATAAAAAGGTACCTTTTCAATAATATAGTATTTTGTGTTTATATATGTTAGAAGAGTTTGAATATACCAAACATTGCCATAATTTCAAATTTCCGGAAAAGATAAAAACAAAAATAGACACAAAAAAATATGAACAAACACAGATGCCTAAAAATGAACCACCCGAAGGATGACCCATGCGTTCCGGGAGATAAGAGGTTCATGTCCAACGTGTTGTAACCACTTTGTTACTCAGATGAGTGCATTGTGCTTTGGGTATTGCAATGTTCCTTGAACTTAAAAGGATCAGTAGCGTCTTTTACCCTAAATAAGTAGTTACTATCTTGGCGAGAAAATATTACTGAGAATATCAAATCGTCGAAGGTTGCCTGTGTCTAAGGGAGTTAATCTCTAAATTTAAAAACCAAGATCGTCTTCGGTTACCTTCGACTCAAGAAGATGGACCATCGTTTAGATAATAATTACATTAGTCATCAACTGTAAATTTTAATGATAAATATAATTACGCAATAAATCATATCAGTGCCGAAATACAAACTAATGGGTTGATGAGAACTCTCGGCCACTAATAGTCGACTAGTGTTATCCAAAAAAATTCTAATTGATATTTAACTATAACATTTTAATGATTTGGTGGTACAATGTTCATTTTTAAAGTAATTTTGTCGGAAGCATTCTGTAATAAAACAATGATTATATTTATTATCCATTTTGGTCTTTCTTAATGCAATACTAAATAAACGTAAGACAATGTCGAAGGGGCAATCAAAATTTAACAATCTAGAGAAACTGGCCAGATAGGGTACACAAAAAGGAAGACAAACAAAGCCAAAACACAACACAATATGTATTGGACACCACTATACGTAAGAAAACACAAATAACGTAAATAAGACATGAGTCCTCCTTCAAGTAACTAGAGGTAAACACGAACCGAACAAGCATTTTAACTGAAATGTAAAATCAAACATAATATTAACAAATTTGAAAAATAAGGTACATGTATGAAATATGTTTACTTACCTTTTGTCTTGGTAAATGCGTAAATGGAAAACAATTCAGCCTTTATAAGCAAATACAATGCATGTGTAATTAAAATGAAATACTTCTAGAATCAATACAAGTTGAACTTTGCATCATATACAAATGTCATCACGTTGCACTCATTTCTAGGAACATATATTGTTATCGAAATTGGCAATAGTCCCATTTCACACAAAAATAGACTATATCGAAATCAGGAATACAAACAGAATACAATAAAAAAGAAAAAAAAAATAATTACTTTAAAATGGGCCATTTATGAACAATTATGCTTTATATACACGTTCAAATTATATTCACTATTCACGCTATTGAGATAATGAAATAAACGAGATATCCAATCATGTGTGCACTACGTGTCTCCGTAATAAACTTCAACATGCACGCTCACAGTAAAAAATAATTCAAGTCTCTGGGAGCAATATAATCAATTTACCCAAGCATGATGGCCAAAACCGTCTAAGGTCATGAAACTTCCCTTTATAGAGAGCTGCTCTTCAAGGCAAGTGTGAGTGTATTGTCATTTCATGCAACAAACGCATACAATTAAAATGAACACAACGCCAATGGCATAAAAAGCACAAACAGTAAGAATAGATTAAGCAATGTGTCCAGCAAGATAATTGTGGTCATATTAAACGGTTTAACCCTGCCATATTTGTGTGCCTGTCCCAACCATGAATTAGGCTTCTGTCGTCTTCGTTGCAGTATTTAACACGTCCTGTTGCCTGTGCACCTTTTATTTTTGGCCATTGTATTGTCTTCGATTTATGGATTTTCAGTACTCCTTTCGTACCCTGAAAATTGTCCTTTTCCCTAGTACTCATCTTCCAAAAGGAGATGATAGTTTTAACTATTCAATGAACAACATGTGAATCAGAGTAGACATGGAAGCCCCCTAAGAAAAATATGTATGGCTCTGGATTAGGTAGTTGAACTCTCCCCACCCCAAATAACATAGTTCTTGGCAAGTGAAAGTGATATATATGTCATAATAATTGATTGTTTGATTGAAAATTGCTTAGCGCCAAGTGAGCAATATTTAGCTGTTATTCGTTTAAGAAAAATAAGAAAAGAAATTATACATCATAATAGTATTTGCCTATAGACAGAAATCTAGGATATCATTGGAAACAGAGATTACGATGAATAGTGTCTATTTTTTTCTTGCCATGCAGTCGACCAAAACAAACACTCCTAATTATAACTTTTGCTCACAAGAAGCATGGGTGTATGCTACGTGCGAGAAATACATGGATCACTCATTTGGCTACCACTTTCTATATCTAGCAGACATCGCTTATGGAGGAGTTACAACACACATCAAAGTAACTAGATAATATATGCATACCCTGGGTTCACTCTGGTGTTGTCAATGATACCGCGTCTTATCCTCATCTCGTGTTTAAATATTTCAACTCAAATCTAATATGTACGTTTTAATATTTTGTCGGCTTGTCACTGAAGCTAGATAAAAAGAATCCACATATGTGTTCCTTGGGATACAGGTATACTCAGTGTCGTCTTAACAGCATAATAGTCCCCGGGTAAAGCAGTGCACTGAGGTCCATACCTACACAACCACTCACAGGAATAAAACTGTAAATGTCGATAAAATTAAAAATATATTTATTGTATTGGTACTTCCAACAAAATAAGTGTTTAAACATTAAAAAAAACATGTCGTACACAACATACATATATTAGCATGGGCCACTATGGTCGTGGGGTCCCCGGATAAATGTCTAGCATGTCTATGCGTTAATACGGCATTGGGTTTACTTCCTAATATCTCGTTAAATAAACTAACTATTATCGTAAAGACAATAAAAATGACGCTATGTCAGATTGGTGAAGTGGAAAACCATATATTGGCTTTGAGTTTACTCGATGACAATGAGCAGTGCGCACTAAATTTGATATATACGTTTAATTACTATTACTGGGCCGATGCCTCTGCTGGTGGACTATTAGTCCCCGGGGGAATAATCCGATTCGGCACTGTATGGCTTATTATATATACTTTATAATCAAAATGTACAGTTCCTATGTCATGTAATTATTAACAAAACTAATGTTCTCCTCCATACAGGTATAAGTGCCGGTAGCCGATTTTGGCTAACCTGTTTAGGCCATTGTCTCTGCGTGTACATGATGAAGGATATTGCAGGAACGTCGTGCGATCTAAATTTAATATCTACGTTTTTATTACACATACATTGGTTCATTCAATAACCTTATATGGAGTCAATCCGATCTTGAAATAGACAAATATCGAAACTGCGTTTTTTCAATAGGTGCTGACATCTTTTATTTAAATAATAAAAAGAACTTTGAGACTATGCATGGTGAATCGTTACTGATTGGTCGGTTGAAATATGAACCTTGACATGAGTCCATACCAGAAAAGGGAGGGGGCATTTAGATGTTAGTTTATCAACAAACACACCCAACATACATAATTTAAATTAGATGGCAACCATTCATAATCTAACTACATTTACTACAAATGTTTGGGTAAGAATCAAATGAAGGGTAAAAAATAGCACACTGTCGGATTATTTCCAAAATCCAATAGAAAATTATAATACAAAGAGATCAAATTGATACCCCCAACATTCCTGGATTGGTACAGGCACTTTAATAAAAAGTAATGGGGTTAAATTTATCACGCAAACTACCGAAGCTTAATGTATCTTTTCCAAAACTTACATTAATACGAAATCTCCCAAAAGAGCAATATTTCTGATTTGCATGGAAAATATTATGAATAAATATATTATATATAATATTGTACAAAATGCATCAATACAGTTGGGAAAAAAACTCACATACGTGATTTATGCAGCTACAACAAACGATGGTTCCATTCCGACAATATATTATACTCTTCTTTTTCGGAAAATATAATATCTATATGTCAGAGCTTCAGACAAAGAGAGACAGAATAATTCTTTATTACAAAAACATATAAATATTTATTTGTTGCTATGTTTTTGCGTTTTTATTTTTTGTCTTTGTTTTGTTTTGTATTGTTTTGTTTTGTTTCATAGCGTTTTATTTAAAATAATACTTTTCGTGCCTGTGTCGGAGAAACAGCAATTATTGTTTATTTCCATTTACAGTAACCGAATAATTGTGTTTATCTGCAATTTTTCCCTTACATATATAATTTATAGTTCATTTCACCGAGGCAGTTTTTAAAATTCTACGGGAAGCTAAACATCTCAAAAGGTTCACAGTGGTAAAATTCGAAGATCGAAGTAAAAGTTTTAAAAAAACGAAATCAAATCAGACCATAAATCTGGTTTACTTTCTGAAGCAGACATACAATCTAGTTTGCTCCGAAGAAATATATTTTTTATATCAATTAATAAGAAAGGATATGGATGCAAATGAACAGTTACAATTCATGACTAATCACCAGACTTGTAACAAGAGTAACACGACGGTTGTCGCGAGTGGAGCATAAAGTGATTACTCTTCCTGAGCATCGGTGTTAGTGGGGTTCACACGCTCAATCTTTAGTTTACTGTGTATTGCTTTGTAGATCATTGTTTGTACTTTGTCGTTTTTCCTTTGGCCATTATATTGTATTACCTTCAGTTTACAGCTTCTCTTTAGGAATTTAGTTCCTTAGTTTCAAGACATCAGCAGATATGATTTGAACAGTCAGGAAAAGTAACAATAAATAAATATAAAATTAACACAACGTCAGTTTCTAAGGTTAACTTAATAACAAGCTTAAATTCGTATCCATCTGTAGGTGCCTCAGTCAAACTATTCAGGTGTGATGCATAGTAATATCTACATCCCATAATAGATACAAAGACATATCATATAATATATATACAACACAATCTTTAACTAGTTTAAACATATGGTATTGTCCAAAACATGACAATAGGATCAGATACAAGTTGTTCAACTTAGAACATCTTCTCCTGTATATAAACAATATACAGATACAGTTGAACATAAATACACAAAAGATACAGTTTTTCTTAATAAATAGAAAAACAACAACAAAAAACAAAAACATGAAATATACGAGTGCAACAGAATTTGATATTTGCCAAAGGACAAATCGAACAGACCTTTACACTAATTGCACTAGTATACAGAACACACCTAGAATTAACAAAATCAATAATTGTTATACAATGTAGTTGGATTATCAATTCGGTAAAGGTAGGATCTTTTAAAATTTAGTTTCAAAATATATGATAATATCATTATTTATTCAGTAAGAATTTTAACATAAAGTGCTCACACGTGTGTATTGCAACATTTACTAATTCACACCAGGTCAGCCACAAACCAATTGTCACCTGATTACATTCACGGTAATCAGCGGAAAGAAAAGCGACATGTTTCCTTAATATACGTCTGTACAGTAAGGGAACGACCATTTAACTTGAAGGGGGGGGGTTATGGTTTTTCTAAAAAAATGTTCTGATTCCCAATGTTGCTGAAAAAAATATTCTGATTTTGGTGGAGGAAAAAAAAATAATCTGATTCAGAGTTTTTGTCATATAACCTAATGTTAAATTCTAGAAAAAAATTTCGCGCTTTGCGTGACAAAAAAAATAATTATACTACCTCTTGTGTTGTCCGTAAAAAAATTTCTGAACGAAACAAAAAACCATACCCCCCCCCCCCCCCCCCCCCCCCCCCTTCAAGTTAAATGGTCGGTCCCTAATGAATGCATGTCTATTTATGTCAATATTTATAAATTTGACTTCCAAACAACAAAGTGTTTAAGTCAATGTGTACATTTGCAGCTTATAAAGAACGGAAAAAATATTTCTTTGTGCATCAAACCTCTTGCAGTAGAATAAAAAAATGTTCAGCATTCTCTGTGGAATATCCACAAGAACAAGATGGGGCTATGAATCAAATTAGCATGAAATAGATCATTACGTAATGCACTACAATTATTCCTTATTCTAGTATGCAGTATATTTAAATATCTGTTGCCAATATTATAATAGGACGGGGGTTTAGCATTTTTAAAGTAGTGTTGTTTCAATTTGTATTTGAAGGATTCAAAAGTTGAAAGTTGACGTATTCTCAGGTCTAATAAATTCCATAACTTGGTCGTCGACGGAAAAAAATGACTGTTGGGATATCAATAATCTGTTTGTAGTTTGACTATTAATATTATGCCTTTTTCGTACATTATAGTTATTAGTTTCTCCAACACTGGGAGGAATCAAATCACATGAAAACTCAGGAGAATTACCAACATTTAATTTATAAAACATACATATTTTTTTTAACTTCTCGCCTAGTGCTAAGTTTCTCCCAGCCCGTCTCCCTGTATATTGAATCCAAACATGTGTAGCATGTTGGGGTCCGACCTATAATCCGACAGTCCGATAGTTCGACAGTCCGATAGTCCGACCGTCCGATAGTCCGATAGTCCGACAAATGCTTTATTTCTTTGAAAGTTAACACTATAACATGTGTAATATGGGGCCAGAAACCGAACCGTTTACTCACCAAAGAAAGGTCCAGAACATCGGAAACACGATATCATAGACGGACAAACAATTGGCAGGGTCACACAGGAACTAAAAAAAACCACATATATGAACAACACGGACTCCATAAAAACCTGGATCCAGTCGTGATGAACCGGTAGTGTAAGTATCCCGTATGTTTTTTAGTAGCGGCTACTTCAGGCTTTATTCAAGTAGCGTGTAGCCGAGTCCAGCCAAGAAAAGTCACTATTGAAAAAAAAAGATGAAATAAATGAATCCAAAAAAAAAAAAATACAAAAAAAAAAAAAAGGAAAAGATAAAAATAAGAGCGTACCAGTGTCCCCCGCCCTTTATCATTGAATATTTATGATAAAAAGCAATGTCGACACATCAATAGAGCTGGATACAATAATGTGTGCGAATTGATTGATTGATTGATTGATTGCTTAAGGTCCAACAAGCAATATTTCAGTCATATTCAGGATGAGAAAAGTTTGTAAACAAAAAATCAGAAAGAGGGGACTCTGGTATGGATCAACATGGGCAACCACTTAACACGGGAACTTGTTTTTCTGTCTCTTACGACGACAAGTTGGTCTTATTTTTATTCCCCGGGATTCCGTCGGGTGACCCTGCTATAGTCGCCTTCTACGACAAGCGCAGATATAAAAAGTTACGATTGAAGAAATTGTCCCTAAGTAACCCCTTATATCTCAGAAAGAAACAGCATCGGAATATGACAAAATTAACAACTGTGCCATGATACGACCCCCCCCCCTCTTGTGACAATTGAAGGTCAGTTGCACAGCGTGAGAACAGTAATTAATATGCTGCATTTTTTAAACCAATTAATTGTAAATACCATATGAAAACTGGCGTTTTCCAAACTGACTAAAATCACACCTCTCACTTGCTCCCCCTTTTATCAATACAATGTATGTCACGACGTGAACTATCAGTAAAAGGGGGAACAAGTGAGAGAAGTTATCGTACGAGGCGTGGACGGACGAACGAACAGCGGTATGCCATAATAAGCCCGTATTTTGACGGGCGTATAAAAATGAACGGCCCATATCCCGAAATTACAAATATATCATTTTTGGCCAAATTATTTTTCAAAACTTTCATCAGTTTAAAGCATTTGTCGGACTATCGGACTGTCGGACTATCGGACTGTCGGATTATAGCTACGGCCCCAGCATGTTAGCCGTGTAACAATTCGAGCCGCTTCCAATTGTAGTTTTTCTAGTCTATCAGAATTGACTTTCCCGCAGTTATCCCATACCTCAGATGAATATTCCAAAATTGGTCTAATAAAAGTAAAATAAATGTTTTCCAGATATTCCCTCTTTAATCTAAATTTAAGCTTCCTCAAGACATTAAGTTGCTTTGAAGTTCTCTGAATTAGGCTGTCTATATGTTTTTTCCATTGACAAACACTACTGAAAATTGTGCCTAAATGTTTGTGCGTATTAATAGAATTAAGGACGATACCGTCGAAATCAAAGTTGAGTTCATCTTGTTAGTTTCTAATATTGAATATCATTATCTCAGTTGTATTAGGGAACGACCATTTAACTTGAAGGGGGGGTTATGGTTTTTTTCTAAAAAAAATATTCTGATTCCCAATGTTGCTGAAAAAAATATTCTGATTTTGGTGGAGGAACAAAAAATAATCTGATTCAGAGTTTTTGTCATATAGCCTAATGTTGAATTCTGAAAAAAAATTTCGCTTTGCGCGACAAAAAATATAAATATTCTAACTCTTGTGTTTTGTTCGAAGAAAAAATTCTGAATGAAACAAAAAACCATAACCCCCCTCTTCAAGTTAAATGGTCGGTCCCTAAGGTTATAATTATTTACATCTGATGTCACTGGAGGTAAACAGTTAAATAAATAAGAAGGGCATAATTTGTTATGAATTTTATAAAACGATAGATAATTTACTATTTTTCCGCCGATTGGCTAAAGTTTCCTATCCAGTCTCAAAGTATAATGAATCCTTACTGGCAAATTTTGTCGAACCTGTTATAATTCGTGCCGCTTCTAATTGTATTTTTTCTAATTGTTCAATGTCTCGTTCATAACACCCATCCCACACTTTGCATGCATATTCTAGTACATGTCTGATAAATGTAAGATAGATATTTGACAATGCTTGTTTAGATAAAGTAAATTTTAATTTACGAAGAACATTTACTTGTTTTAATGCTGATGTAGCTATGTTTCCAATATGTACAGTCCAGTTTCCATCAAATGCAAGAGTTACACCCAGATTTTTATGATTATCAACAAGCGCAACTGATTTCGTCATTAAATCGTATGTTTAATTCAGGAATGTTAGTATTATTTGATATTATAAGGGCTTTAGTTTTTTTAGGATTAACGTGTACAAGCCATGTTTTTGCCCATTGATCCAATATTTCTAAATCATTATTTATCTCAATTTGCGCTAAATCAAAATTTTGCTCAGAGTATGGCAATGAAGTGTCGTCAGTCTCGCCAAATTGCTTTGGTTATCTGTAATGTCATTAATATATAGTAAAAACAATAAAGGGCCAAGTACAGGTCCTTGAGGTACACCTGCTTTGACGGTACCAGAATCTGAGAGTTCATTATTTACAAACACAAATTGCCTTCTATCACTTAAATAATTTTTAAACCAGATCAAAAGATCACCCGATATCCCATACGATTTTAGTTTCTTAATAAGCCCCTCATGCAAAACTCTGTCAAAAGCTTTTGAAATATCACAACATATTAAAATAGTTGACAATCGTTCGTCCAACTTTTGACATACACTTTGATACATTTCTAATAATTGGTATACAGTAGAATGACCATTAATGAATCCTGATTGGTATGCATATAGAAGAGAATGCTCAAAAATGAAAATATATGTGTACTTATATACAGCATGTTCCATGACATTCCATATACAACTTAATAATGATATTGGTCTATAATCTGTAGGGCTACTTTTGTCGAATCATTTTAATGTTAATTGTTCTTAGAAACATGGAATCGAATTTAAACATAAGTTAAATTTGTAAAACTATTTGAACATGACGAAGAAAAACCAAACTGGAAATTAATGTGTGCAATGCCTTTAGCTTGGAAGCATTTTTATTTATTTTTTTTTTTTTTTTGCTATTCAATTCGTCGCACACTCAATATGTAAGATGAACTCCATATAAACAAAACAGGCAAGGTTTATAGGTAATATATGGCAATAAAGTTAAAAATAAACATCACTTTTATTGCTGATCTATATTTCAGTCATAGTAAGATCTTCAACAATCAGAATAACTCATACCCTAAGACGAGTGTGAAAATGTCCCTCATCTGCAGTTCATGAACGCGACATCATTGTCGTTGTGATGTTATTAAGTGTATGATATGTTATTCCCAAAACGGGGTTATCATCATGATAGCAAAATACGCGTGCAGTAATCTTACAAATACCGTCATCATTGTATGTTTTCTCATAGGTGATATATATACTTTAACTTAATGTAAAGAAAGAAATTATTTGTATTGTTGATTTATTCATATTGCTAAGAACAGCTTGGAGATACCAAAGGAATAACATAGCCAGAAATGATGGGTACTTTGCTCATTTTCATATCTAAGATGGCGACGCCGGGACGTCTGCAATTTTCATATGATCTATATAGACGATATCATTCATAATTGCATGTGTGTCATTTTCTGAACTTGAAAATGATACATTGAATCAAGCTGAATTAAATGAAATAAAAATTAATGAAAACAATTAAATATTCGCGGTTCCTGGACTAAATGAAAATCCGAGGCGACGAACCCTTTTTTGGCCTTAAGAGTCTATGTAAAAATGTCTGAAATACATGAAACTGGTGGCGTGTGACACAAAATTTAACAATGAATGACATTTGGCGACATATTTTCTGAAATTAATTTAGATTCCTCAATAATACATTGTAATTATATTAACTAACCTTATATTTCTAGCTTCTAAATTCGGGGTTCCCACATTAAATATAATATGATCATTTTTGCTTGATCGCGATGTCAAAGACATGTCTAAAATCGTTATAAAACAAAAATATTTGAATTTTGACAGAAGAAAAACTTTGCGGAAATAAACAATAACTTTTAATTTTCGAATCATTGACGGACACATTGAATTTCCGTACTATAGGCTATTTTTTTGACAAATCTAATAAACGATCAATCAAGCTTAAAACTGCAGTCACGTGATCAAAATCTAATTTAAATATGATGAATATTTATGAGGAAAGTACCCTCAATTTCTGGATATGATCAGATTCCGTATATCGAAGAAGAACAGACAACACAATGGCCAAAAGAAAGCTTAATCATATTGATCATTTATCCGAACAAATGTACCTATTAAGGTTTTTCACCTGGTGTACGTCTATGTACAAATCTACTTGCTATATATCTATACCTAACATCAGCATTAACATCAATTACCCCAGCTGAGGCATATGTATTGCATTGGGATATAGCACAAGCTGGAAGCTTATCGTAGACTTGCTATGAGTTGTATGTATAATGCCGCGCAGACACGCATTTCCGGAATGCTCATCTTTTACACATGAACCGACGTCGTCGATTAACTGTCAAATACGAAGATGGAAGTCCCGCTAAGGTCTTGCTTGTTTCTGATTCCTTGAAATGCGTCTTGGAAGGGTCAACATACGCTAGGACTATATTTCGGCCATAGACGCCATATTTTCTGAAGCCATTACACGCGTGATTGATATGATTATGTGATCCCCGGATAGGTTTATAAACAATTACCAACCAATCTCTCCAGTAATGTTTATCTCGTAAGAAATCACACAGAATGGTTGAGAATTTGTCATTGCTGAAGGAATGTTGTTCAGCTGATAATTTATCGATATCAATACTTGCTTGGTCATAATACTAATCTTGCAGTGTCTGGGCTTTCATTCGATTAAAAACGGTCGCAATTTGGTTTACCCAATCGATTGTATGAATTTTATAGCTACGTTTATTACTATCACTGGGTCGATACCTCTGCTGGTGGACTATTTGTCCTAGAGGGTATCATCCGCCCAGTAGTCAGTGCTTCGGCACGGACATCCTTTATTGGATATATTTACTACTGAATTTTATAGTTCCTAAATAATGTAATTATTAATAAAACTAAGGTTCTCCTCCCTCAGATATAGGTGACCATAGCAGATGTTGGCCCTTTGGTTTTATTGGTCCCACAAGTTTAAATTATTTGGCTTTTCAATCTTTCTATTTTGACCGTACCCGATGAAGGTTATTTCAGAAACGCGTCGTGTGCACTAAATTTGATATCTACGTTTTGATATAGATCATCTCCATATTTTAACTTCAGATATGATAGTTCTATAGTAACTCCTTTAATAAGTAGCTGTAACATACCGATCATAAAAATGCTGTGTGCGTTTACGGTCATAGTTGAACGACTTCATTGCTATTTGGAACAATCTCATGTTAATGCACAGTCTGCACCCATTATTTCATGATACAGATCCATCGAACAAGTAGAGCATGTCGTTTTAAATACATTTATGAAAATATCTTTTTCAGATTTTATCACAGAAAGTGGACGTGCATATATATTTTGTAAGTAACAAAATTCATATTAGTTTCTTCTTCTATTCCGCTGAATTAGCTTTTAATCTGAGTCCATTTAATGTTTCTTTGAATATCTTGTAAATGTATTTCAACTGAATCCAGATGGGTGTTAACTTCGTTCAAAAGACGTTTTATCTCTGCAAGCTCATGAGACTCATTTGTTCCCAAAAGAAAAGAAGAACAAAACATCGAAAAGACACAACCGCTGATACCCCTGGAATAATATACTGACTATATCATGACGATCCTTTTCCTATTGCGTGGTAGTTGGATTTATGTCTAGATGTACCTATGCAATCATTTCACATCACCACTAATTCGAATCACGCTGATGGCCAGGTGTACTCAATATATCATTATGTAATAAAGTTTGTCAGTGACTCGTGACGGGTCGGCGGTTTCCTCCGCAAATCCATTAATACTGACCACCACAATATAGCTTAAATTTTGTTGTTGAAAGTAGCATTAAACACAATAACCTAAAAATAACCCTGAAATTAATTTCAAACACCACTAATATTGTGAGTATGATTCCCACCGATAACCAAATGTATTCTCGGTACCATTTGGGATGCTATATAATTTGTTAATCATTTCTGTCCGTGGTTTCATCTTTGTAGTCCGATTTCCTAACCCAAGAGCATTCATCTGTTTGCTACCTTTTTATGCTCTGCGTCTATTAGTGTTAAACATATTGATTGTTGCTTAACATCAAGTCACTTTTTTCTATACCATATCTAGAATAAGTTGTATTTTGCATGTAGTGATGATGGTGCCTGTGTTGAACCTTCAACAAATACAACGGGGATTTTCAATGCTAGCTTACCGAAGCAATATAGATATGTCCCGGCATTCAAGCATATTATTCTGGTCGCGGATCAACCAGTCTGTGCTCTTTCATTTGGAGGAAAAGTGGTTAATATAAATGTTTTGGCAACTTTCTAAATTTACTGCATGAGACTCTACAATATTCAAATACAGTATGATACTTGTCTACGTAAAAAGTGAATAACGTCAATTACAGTCAATAGATCAAATGCGATTTCTAGTATTTGGTTGTTTCTTTCTATTTGGAATTCTTAATCGAAATAACATTGTCACCTGACGCAGACGTACATGTTGGTAGTTAAGCATTGCATATATCGGTCATGCATCAGTAGCAATCAATTCCTAACAGGTATTCCCTTTATTTTAATATGGGGCATGCAGACGACCGAAATCAACCCATCTGACATTTTCTTTGTGGTTCAGTATCACGCGTGGTGGACACAATTAGCTAACATTCTAGATTTTAAGAAAGCCAGAAACTTGGATATGATCTATTATGGTCATGTGACATTTCACATAAAATTTAACGTCAATAGAAACCCACAGATAAAGATACAATCTACATTCATAGGTAGTAGTCAGTTAAATACGAGTATGCATTAACCCTGATATTGCACTTGTCCATGTTAATGCTATCATTCCTTTTTGTTATTGTATGTGGGTTTTTGTAGTACAAGAGAATATCTGCAGGTTTTTTTTAACAACGTTGGTTATATCTGTATTGCTGTTTGGGATCCAATTATCAAGAGGAGAATATTTTTCTTGTTGTTGTATGTTACTATTGCTGTTGTTGTATGTTATTATTGGTGTTATTGTATGTTATTATTGATGTTGTTGTATGTTATTATTGCTGTTGTTGTATGTCATTATTGCTGTTATTGAATGTTACTATTGCTGTTGTTGTATGTTATTATTGATGTTGTTGTATGTTACTATTGCTGTTATTGAATGTTACTATTGCTGTTGTTGTATGTTATTATTGATGTTGTTGTATGTTACTATTGCTGTTGTTGTATGTTACTATTGTTGGTGTATCTTACTTTTGTTGTTGTTGTATGCAACTATTGTCGTTGTCGTTGTCAAAGAAAAATAATACGGTTCAAGCCTATGAAAAATTTTGGGCACCTATATATATCATCCTAAATTAAAAAGGTATTGTAAGGCAGTTGTATATGATGGGAACAAGAATACACTTTTCACAGTATTAGCAAATATTTGAAAATGTACAAGTTGTAACAGACAGAATGTAGAGAGTAAATGTGTGTATGAGAGATGGAGAGAGAGTCTACCTTTTCACTTTAATATTTAATTTTTTTTGTAACTCTTTTGAAATTTAATTTGTAAAAAATGAAATAGTCATTATTTTTTCACTGATTTCTTTTTAATACCCCTGTATACCCTAGTCAGGTGGTAATGTACAGGGGATTGTAAAATCCTGACTATTGAAAAATAAATAAAAGAAAAAAAAAAAAAAAAAACTATTGTCGTTGTTTTATGTTACTATTGTTGTTGCTGTTTGTTAATATTGCTGTTGTTGTTTATTACTTTTGCTGTTGTTGTTTATTACTCTTGCTGTTTTTATTTGTTACTATTCCTTTTGTTAAATTTTATATATGTTATTATTGCTGTTGTTGTATGTTACCATTTATGTTGTTGTGTGTTACTATTGTTATTGTTGTTTGTTACTATTGTTGTTGTTGTATGTTACTATTGCTGTTGTGGCAGATTTCTATTGCTGTGGTCTCATTTTATTAATGCTGATGTTTTATGCTACTGTTGTTGTAAGTTGACTATTTATGTCGTTATATAACCGCATTGGTGGTGTAATGGTTTGCGTGCTCGCCTCGAAAGCGGTAGATCGTGGGTTCGAGCCCCTGTCGGATCAACACAAAGACTATAAAATTTGTACTTTTTGATTCTTCACTAAGCACGCATCATTAAGGAGAAAGAGCAAAGACTGGTTGGCTTGGAATCAGGATAATGTGTCCGAGTGGAGCAACATGTCAATCTGTGGACTGTTGTTTCAGTGAGCTAGCACAATAAAAATCCAACTCAGAGTGTTGGTCTAGAACAAAGCGGACCTATCATCATCTCATTAAAAATAAACTTGTGCTTGCCATGATATAGCTGACAACTGTCTGAGTTGGCGTTAAACAACAATCACTCACTCACTGTTGCTATAGGTTACTATTAGTATTGTTGTATGTTACTATGGTTGTTATTGTTGGTTGTTATTGATGTTGTTGCATGCTACTATTGCTGTCCCAAACAAGTACAATATCAGGGCTAATGAATACTCGTATTTAGCTGACTACTACCTATGAATGTAGATTATATCTTTATCTGTGGATTTCTATTGATGTTGTTGTATGCTAATATTGATGTTGTTTTATGTTACTATTGATGTTGTTGTATGTTATTATTGATGTTGTTGTATGCTACTAATGATGTTGTTGTAGATTACTATTGTTATTGTTGTATGCCACTATCGTTGTTGTTGTATGTTACTATTGATGTTGTTGTATGCTGTTATTGCTGTTGTTGAATATTAATATTGTTATTGTTGTATGTTACTATTGCTGTTGTATGTCACTATTGCTGTTGTTGTAGATTACTATTGTTATTGTTGTATGTTACTATTGCTGCTGTATGTCACTATTGCTGTTGTTGTAGATTAATATTGTTATTGTTGCATGTTACTATTGCTGTTGTATGTCACTATTGTTATTGTTCTAGATTAATATTGTTATTGTTGTATGTTACTATTGCTGTTGTATGTTACTATTGTTATTGTTGTATGTTACTATTGGTTTTGTTGTATGTTACTATTGCTGTTGTTGTATGTTATTATTGATGTTGTTGTTTGTGGCTGATGATGTTGTTGTATGTTACTATTGATGTTGTTGTATGCTACTATTGATGTTGTCGTATGCCACTATTGATGGTGTTGTTTGTTACTATTAATGTTGTTGTATGTTACTATTGATGTTGTCGTATGTTACTATTGTTATTGTTGTATGTTACTATTGCTGTTGTTGTATGTTATTATTGCTCTTGTTGTATGTCACTATTGCTGTTATTGAATGTTACTATTGCTGTTGTTGTATGTTATTATTGATGTTGTTGTATGTTACTATTGATGTTGTATGTTATTATTGCTGTTGTTGTAGGTCACTATTGCTGTTGTTGAATGTTACTATTACTGTTATTGAATGTTACTATTGCTGTTGTTGTATGTTATTATTGATGTTGTTGTATGTTACTATTGATGTATGTCATTATTGATGTTGTTGTATGTACCTATTGCTGTTATTGAATGTTACTACTGCTGTTGTTGTATGTTATTATTGATGTTGTTGTATGCTACTATTGCTGTTGTTGTATGTTACTATTGTTGTTGTTGTTTGTTAATATTGTCGTGGTTTTTTGTTACTATTGTTGTTACTGTTTGTTAATATTGCTGTTGTTGTTTATTACTCTTGCTGTTGTTGTTTATTACTCTTGCTGTTGTTATTTGTTACTATTCCTTTTGTTATATCCTAATATTGCTGTTGTTGTTTGTTACTATTCCTTTTGTTAAATTTTATATATGTTATTATTGCTGTTGTTGTATGTTACGATTTAGGTTGTTGTGTGTTACTATTGTTTTTGTTGTTTGTTACTATTGCTGTTGTTGTATGTTATTATTGTTGTTGTTGTTTGTTACTTTTGCTGTTGTGGCAGATTTCTATTGCTGTTGTCTCATTTTATTAATGCTGTTGTTTTAAGCTACTGTTGTTGTAAGTTACTATTTATGTTGTTATATAACCGCATCTGTGGTGTAATGGTTAGCGTGCTCACCTCAAATGCGGTATATCGTGGGTTCGAGTCCCTGTCGGGTCAACACAAAGACTATAAAATTTGTACTTTTTGATTCTTCGCTAAGCACGCAGCATTAAGGAGAAAGAGCAAAGGCTGGTTGGCTTGGAATCAGGATAATGTGTCCGAGTGGAGCAACATGTCAATCTGTGGACTGTTGTTTCAGTGAGCTAGCACTACAAAAATCCAACTCAGAGTGTTGGTCTACAACAAAGCGGACCTATCATCATCTCATTGAAAATAAACTTGTGCTCGCCATGATATAGCTGACAACTGTCTGAGTTGGCGTTAAGCAACAATCACTCACTCACTGTTGTTATAGGTTACTATTAGTATTGTTGTATGTTACTATGGTTGTTGTTGTTGGTTGTTATTGACGTTGTTGTATGTTACTGTTGTTGTAGGTTATTTTTTTCTATTGTTGTTTGTTACTATTGCTGTTGGTGTATGTTATTATTGATGTTGTTGAATGTTACCATTGCTGTTGTTGTATGTTATAATTGCTGTTGTTGTATGTCACTATTGCTGTTGTTGAATGTTACTATTGCTGTTGTATGTTACTATTCCTGTTGTTGTATGTCACTATTGCTGTTGTTGAATGTTACTATTGCTGTTGTATGTTACTATTCCTGTTGTTGTATGTCACTATTGCTGTTGTTGAATGTTACTATTTCTGTTGTTGTATGTTATTATTGCTGTTGTATGTTACTATTCCTGTTGTTGTATGTCACTATTGCTGTTGTTGAATGTTACTATTGCTGTTGTTGTATGTTATTATTGCTGTTGTTGTATGTTATTATTGATGTTGTTGTATGTTACTATTGATTTTGTATGTTATTATTGCTGTTGTTGTAGGTCACTATTGCTGTTGTTGAATGTTACTATTGCTGTTATTGTAGATCACTATTGCTGTAGTTGAATTTTACTATTGCTGTTATTGTATGTTACTATTGATGTTGTTGTATGTCACTATTGCTGTTGTTGTAGATTACTATTGTTATTTTTCTATGTTACTATTGCTGTTGTTGTATGTTATTATTGATGTTGTTGAATGTTACCATTGCTGTTGTTGTATGTTATTATTGATGTTGTATGTTATTATTGCTGTTGTTGTAGGTCACTATTGCTGTTGTTGAATGTTACTATTGCTGTTGTTGTATGTTATTATTGATGTTGTTGTATGTTACTCTTGATGTTGTATGTTATTATTGCTGTTGTTGTATGTTACTATTGATGTTATTGTATGTTACTATTGATGTTGTATCTTATTATCGCTGTTGTTGTAGGTCACTATTGCTGTTGTTGAATGTTACTATTGCTGTTATTGTATGTCACTATTGCTGTTGTTGTATGTTACTATTGATGTTGTATGTTATTATTGATGTTGTTGTATGTCACTATCGCTGTTGTTGTATGTTACTGTTGCTGTTGTTGTAGGTCACTATTGATGTTGTTGAATGTTACTATTGCTGTTATTGAATGTTACTATTGCTGTTGTTGTATGTTACTATTGCTGTTGTTGTATGTTACTATTGATGTATGTTATTATTGATGTTGTTGTATGTCACTATTGCTGTTATTGAATGTTACTACTGCTGTTGTTGTATGTTATTATTGATGTTGTTGTATGCTACTATTGCTGTTGTTGTATGTTACTATTGTTGTTGTTGTTTGTTAGTATTGTCGTGGTTTTTTGTTACCATTGTTGTTACTGTTTGTTAATATTGCTGTTGTTGTTTATTACTCTTGCTGTTGTTGTTTATTACTCTTGCTGTTGTTGTTTATTACTCTTGCTGTTGTTATTTGTTACTATTCCTTTTGTTATATCCTAATATTGCTGTTGTTGTTTGTTACTATTCCTTTTGTTAAATTTTATATATGTTATTATTGCTGTTGTTGTATGTTACGATTGAGGTTGTTGTGTGTTACTATTGTTTTTGTTGTTTGTTACTATTGCTGTTGTTGTATGTTATTATTGTTGTTGTTGTTTGTTACTTTTGCTGTTGTGGCAGATTTCTATTGCTGTTGTTTCATTTTATTAATGCTGTTGTTTTATGCTACTGTTGTTGTAAGTTACTATTTATGTTGTTATATAACCGCATATGTGGTGTAATGGTTAGCGTGCTCGCCTCAAATGCGGTATATCGTGGGTTCGAGCCCCTGTCGGGTCAACACAAAGACTATAAAATTTGTACTTTTTGATTCTTCGCTAAGCACGCAGCACTAAGGAGAAAGAGCAAAGACTGGTTGGCTTGGAATCAGGATAATGTGTCCGAGTGGAGCAACATGTCAATCTGTGGACTGTTGTTTCAGTGAGCTAGCACTACAAAAATCCAACTCAGAGTGTTGGTCTACAACAAAGCGGACCTATCATCATCTCATTGAAAATAAACTTGTGCTCGCCATGATATAGCTGACAACTGTCTGAGTTGGCGTTAAGCAACAATCACTCACTCACTGTTGTTATAGGTTACTATTAGTATTGTTGTATGTTACTATGGTTGTTGTTGTTGGTTGTTATTGATGTTGTTGTATGTTACTGTTGTTGTAGGTTATTTTTTTCTATTGTTGTTTGTTACTATTGCTGTTGGTGTATGTTATTATTGATGTTGTTGAATGTTACCATTGCTGTTGTTGTATGTTATAATTGCTGTTGTTGTATGTCACTATTGCTGTTGTTGAATGTTACTAATGCTGTTGTTGTATGTTATTATTGATGTTGTTGTATGTTACTATTGATGTTGTATGTTATTATTGCTGTTGTTGTAGTTCACTATTGCTGTTGTTGAATGTTACTATTGCTGTTATTATATGTCACTATTGCTGTTGTTGTATGTCACTGTTGCTGTTATTGAATGTTACTATTGCTGTTGTTGTATGTTATTATTGATGTTGTTGAATGTTACCATTGCTGTTGTTGTATGTTATTATTGATGTTGTATGTTATTATTGCTGTTGTTGTAGGTCACTATTGCTGTTGTTGAATGTTATTATTGCTGTTGTTGTATGTTATTATTGATGTTGTTGTATGTTACTCTTGATGTTGTATGTTATTATTGCTGTTGTTGTATGTTACTATTGATGTTATTGTATGTTACTATTGATGTTGTATGTTATTATTGCTGTTGTTGTAGGTCACTATTGCTGTTGTTGAATGTTACTATTGCTGTTATTGTATGTCACTATTGCTGTTGTTGTATGTTACTATTGATGTTGTATGTTATTATTGATGTTGTTGTATGTCACTATCGCTGTTGTTGTATGTTACTATTGCTGTTGTTGTAGGTCACTATTGATGTTGTTGAATGTCACTATAGCTGTTATTGAATGTTACTATTGCTGTTGTTGTATGTTACTATTGCTGTTGTTGTATGTTACTATTGCTGTTGTTGTATGCCACTATTGCTGTTGTATGTCACTATTGATGTTGTTGTATGTTACTATTGCTGTTGTTGTAGGTCACTATTACTGTTGTTGTAGGTCACTATTGATGTTGTTGTATGTTACTATTGCTGTTATTGAATGTTATTATTGCTGTTATTGAATGTTACTATTGCTGTTGTTGTATGTTACTATTGCTGTTGTTGTATGTCACTATTGCTGTTGCATGTCACTATTGATGTTGTTGTATGTTATTATTGCTGTTGTTGTATGTCACTATTGCTGTTATTGAATGTTACTATTGCTGTTGTTGTATGTTATTAATGATGTTCTTGTATGTTACTATTGATGTTGTATGTTATTATTGATGTTGTTGTATGTCACTATCGCTGTTATTGAATGTTACTATTGCTGTTATTGTATGTCACTATTGCTGTTGTTCTATGTTACTATTGATGTTGTTGTATGTTACTATTGCTGTTGTTGTAGGTCACTATTGCTGTTGTATGTCACTATTGATGTTGTTGAATGTTACCATTGCTGTTGTTGTATGTCACTATTGATGTTGTTGTATGTTATTATTTCTGTTGTTGTATGTCACTATTGCTGTTATTGAATGTTACTATTGCTGTTGTTGTATGTTATTATTGATGTTCTTGTATGTTACTATTGATGTTGTATGTTATTATTGATGTTGTTGTATGTCACTATCGCTGTTATTGAATGTTACTGTTGCGATTGTTGTATGCTACTATTGATGTTGTATGTTATTATTGATGTTGTTGTTTGTTACTATTGTCGTTGTTTTATGTTACTATTGTTGTTGCTGTTTGTTAATATTGCTGTTGTTGTTTATTACTCTTGCTGTTGTTGTTTATTACTCTTGCTGTTGTTATTTGTTATTATTCCTTTTGTTATATCCTAATGTTGCTGTTGTTGTTTGTTACTATTCATTTTGTTAAATTTTATATATGTTATTATTGCTGTTGTTGTATGTTACGATTGTTGTTGTTGTTTGTTACTTTTGCTATTGTGGCAGATTTCAATTGTTGTTGTCTCATTTTATTAATGCTGTTGTTGTTACTATTTATGTTGTTATATAACCGCATCTGTGGTGCAATGGTTAGCGTGCTCGCCTCGAATGCGGTGGATCGTGGGTTTGAGCCCCTGTCGGGTCAACACAAAGACAATAAAATTTGTACTTTTTGATTCTCCGCTAAGCACGCAGCATTAAGGAGAAAAAGCCATGATATAGCTGATAACTGTCTGAGTTGGCGTAAAGCAACAATCACTCACTGACTGTTGTTTTAGGTTATTATTAGTATTGTTGTATGTTACTATGGTTGTTGTTGTTGGTTGTTATTGATGTTGTTGTATGTTACTATGGTTGCTGTTGTTGGTTGTTATTGATGTTGTTGTATGTTACTGTTGTTCTAGGTTATTTTTTTCTGTTGTTGTTTGTTATTATTACTGTTGTTGTAGGTTATTATTGTTGTTTTTGTAGGTTATTATTGCTGTTGTTGTAGGTTATTATTGTTGTTGTTTGTTATTATTGCTGTTGTTGTTTTAGGTTACTGTTGTTGTTGTATGTTACCATTGTTGTTATTGTATGTTGTAGGTTGTTGCTGTTGATGATGATATTATTTATTTTGTTGACAATCACTATCAATTCTCATTATTTCGGACTCGGATAATTCATTTTCTTGAATAATATTAAATATGCATATTAAACGCTTATGTTTGATAAATATCGAAGTTGATAATTAATTTGTTCACGCCACGATAAAGCTGAAATATTGCTAATCTTGGCGTTAAACACAAATCAATCAAGCAATCAATCAATTTACCTTGATAATTCATTCGAATACTCAACTCGAACATAAATGAACGATTCCTTCTACAACACAACGAGGTATTGCAATATTAATAATAATCAAAGACATTTTTTGTTGATGCTGTTTTTATTGATAACACTAAATCTATAGTCACTTGAGGTCGTCTTTTCAGAAACCTGAAAAAAGAAATTATTTAATGTTACTGATAGACTACGCGCTTATCCAAACAAACAAAATAAGAAAAACAAATCTTTGTTTTAAAGCAATTAGATTTGATCATAAAACAATAATATAACATTTGATAATAAACCATTCCATTCAAACGACATCTATATATTCATAATCTTAAGTGTGTTTGATTTACAGAAATATTAAAAC
Organism: Bathymodiolus brooksi; assembly: GCA_963680875.1. Taxonomy (NCBI): domain Eukaryota; kingdom Metazoa; phylum Mollusca; class Bivalvia; order Mytilida; family Modiolidae; genus Bathymodiolus; species Bathymodiolus brooksi. The sequence goes on from OY804584.1 coordinate 79,189,835, forward strand.
TCACATTTCTGATCATCGTTATCTTCCAATGTGATTTGTTGTTTACTGGGATTTGGAATTACTACAGACGATGGCATAAGAAATTATGGCGTTGCAATGCAAAGAAAGTAGAACAATATGAAAGGTGGGAGAAAACACAAAAAGGCAGAGAGGGGACAGTGATCTCTATGACCAATATAAGATCCCACTGAACTCCAAATTTTTAGACTTCTGAAGCAAAGTTATATATCAAAGAAACCCCAGTAGCTACTGCCGATTGAAGTTTGCTAGAAGTTGTTATATTTTTTGCTAAAACCTTAATGTCCGTTGAGCACTCTTTTTTGTTTTCAAAATTCTTAACATGAACATATTTCGCATACTAGTCACTGCACATTAAATTGCAACTCATAAATCATATTTTGTATTTCCATAGATTGTGTGTTGTTGTAATTTTCAAATATATACTAGTCAACAGCAGAAACGATACAAGGGTGTGATGCTCAATATTGTTTACATAGAGAAAAAAAATCGATAAAAATCGTATTATTTAGATTCAAATGGGCCTAGCAAATAAGACAATATCAACAAAAATGATCAACATCATTATCAGAACAAATGATGGACAGACAGAAATTGTCATGCAGTATAGAGGTTTGCGAAGTTCAATAACGTCTGTGACCTACTATTGCAGCAACGACAGCTTCGCATCTCCGACGCATAGAAACAATCAATCGTTGGATAAAGGTTTGTGGGGTATTGTTCCATTCGCGTCACGCAGCTCATGTAGTGTTTCCGGTGGATTTTGATGGTGGCAAACACGTCTACCGAGTTCATCCCATAAATGTTCAATTGGTGACAGATCCAAATCCCAGGAAGAACATGGATGTGATTCTGGTTCCGAAAGTCTGGACAAACACGAGTCACGTGACATCTTGCATTGTCATGTTGAAAGACGTGATCAAAGTTTCGCCGTTGGAGAAAGGGCAGAACGATAGGATCCAGAATATCGTCTCTGTATTTTACGATATTCAATGTTCCTTGAACAATTTTGAGCTGAGTGCAAAAATCATGACAAATTCCAGCCCAGACCATAACACTTCCGCGTCCAAAACGGTTGTACTCGTACACACACTGGTCCGTAAAACGTTCTCCACGCCTGCGGTACACACGATAACGTCCATCGCTAAAACGAAGTGAAAATCGGGATTCATCACTGAAAAGGATGTGTTGCCAGGTGTGAAGCCTCTAACAACGGCGTGCACGGACCCAGGCTAGTCTCGCGGTTCTATGGCGTTGCTTAAGGATTGGTTCTACCATCGTACGCCTAGCACGGATTCCAGATTCACGTAGTCTTCTGCGAACAGTCTGACTCGAAATTCGGATGTTTGCTAGACCAGATGTTCTACGGACAGTGTCCTCAGCTGTTATCATACGGTTCCGGAGGTGAATAAGGCGTAAATGTCTGTCTTGACGTTGTGACGTCACACTCGGCCTGTCTTACAGGGTCTGTCATTCGTCCTTCCTGTTTGTCGAAGACGAATCATTAGCCTTGTAATTGTTATTCTAGACACATCAAAGTGGTATGTAACGCCTGGTGAGTCATTCCAGCCTGACCCATGCCCACCGCTCGCTCACGGTCATGTTGATGGAGCCGTGGCATCGACGTTCTTGTGAAAGTTCAAATTTTCAGAATAGCAAATTGTTTACTTTACTTGACAGCACAATTAATTACCGCAGGTGATTTAAATGCCTAATTAGATCATTGCAAACTCGATCATGGGACGGAAAATTGGCTTTCCGGAATTTCTCCGTAACGGAACAGGATGCTATTGTTTGTTATGTGAGGATAAACGCGTTTCACGCAAACATTGACGTAAATGATCATAAACAATTGTTTGGGTTTTAACATAAAAATATATTTAAAAAAAATCTTTGTATCGTTTCTTTTGTTGACTAGTATAAAATACAGAGAGTACAAAACAAAACATATTGCTGCTGGGGAGAATGCTGCTACTATCTTATAAATATTACTTTACTTACAGTCATCACTTTCACAAATCACTCTCCGTCGACCATGACATACAAGGTTATACCAGTTTCCATTTGGATGCATAGCAACACAATTTGGAGTTGAAGCTACAAAGAAACAATGAAAATAATCTTAAAATTAGAAATGTTATTTTTTTTTTACATCGGTTCATCGTGTTCAGGTAAAAGAAATTATGCTAAAATGAAAACCTTGTTAAATAATTAGCTTTGCCAACATCAATCGCTACTTTTAAACTCGCAAATTGAGTTTTAACAGTCCTTAATTTAGTTTACCTAGGGACGTGGAATTAAATGAACGGACTTTTGATACAGTAATACCAAGATTTAGATTGGAAATTCTTAAAATAATTAAAAATTATCTACATTGTAATGCATAGCAAAAAACTATTTCGATCTAGCTAAAAAATATTTTTTGAATTGTCCTCTGAATTGGTATTTCCAACTTTTTTTCTGTGATATTTATGATTTGCAAATGAAGTGACTAATATATTAAAAACAATTAATACTTACATGATTTTACCGGATATCCACTTGTAAATTTAACGAATAGTGGTTTCTTTCCATTGTGGACCCAATAAAAATCATTTACTTTTGATGTCAAGCCAATCCAGTGAAATGCACCTGTATGATTATGCAAAACATTTTATCTATATATGATATGAATGATTTGTTAAGAAATTACAGTTATCGTCTTATTCAGTAGAAAAGTTTGAAAGGAGCAGGTAGAGGCCGTCAATTGAATGTCAGACACAATAATGGGAAAATGAAACAGAGCGAAAAAAAAGATATATAAATACTTAAAAGACTTTGAAAAAATTGAGCAACGTGAAACCCACTATAACCGGGAATTAATTCAGTTGCGCGGTAAAGGAAAGTAGCATCCGCTCAATTCGTGACACTTGTGGTATTTTATATGGGAATCGCATGCGTCAATAAATACAAATAACGAAAATAAGACATGAACCCCTTACTTCCGTTGTATCGAATCCCGATACCCACATTACATTCCAGGCACATTCCCAAAGGTGGGGATTTCATAATTCAGTTAGTTATATCTGTCCAGGCTCCATCCCCCCTCCCCCCTCCCACCAATTATTCCGATATTGACTAGGCAAGACATAGCCTTGATAATTATAGTGAAGATAGACACCATGGTACCCGATAATCCGGCTATTTTCAAAATAACTACGAGTCAATCTTACTTGTTCTTCCCACAAGCTTCTGGATAAAGGCATTTTCCTTCTCATTGTCAATTTTAGCTATGACACCATTGAAGTCCTTGCATTTTTTCTATAGCAAAAACGTGAATATTAAAGAAAATTCTTCATTGATGTCTTTTTTTCTATTGTTTTATTTTATTTTTTTTGTTTCTTGTCAATAATCCAATAAATTAAAATAGGAAAATGGTCCTTAATTTCATCAGTATTAAACAGATCAATATTTAAACTTGGAGTATACAGGTGTTCTGATCGGTCTTTTTTTAACCTTTGATGAAGATCAGTACTACCAGACTAACGATGAATATATACTTGATATTAGTACAATTTTGTGCGCACAAATTTCTAGAAAAACGTTCATAGGGTAATCTCGGCATCAAAAGATTGGAGAGCTTAATGATTTTAAAAGTCTTTGGGAGCAATAAATCCAAAGGATAACCAAAATCGGTTAAGGTAACCTATGCCACTTTCAACAATATGTCAGCCTTATTTAGGGCGGTCAGTTTTATTAATGGAGGAAACCGGAGTACCCAGTGAAAACCACCGACCTACCCCAAGTCCCTGACAAACATTATCACATAATGTTGTATCGAGTACACCTCGCCATTAGCGGGATTCGAACTCACAACGTTAGTGGTGATAAGCACTGATTGCACAGGTAGTTGTAAATCCAACAACCATACGATGACGACCACGACGACCCTTTCCTATGCCTAAAGGAGAAAAACCTCAGTTTTAATAATAATTAGAGCATTAATGCATTGTAATATTTCTTACCATTGAATCATTAAAAGTTCTCCCTCCAGTCTCAAGGAAATAACAGTGTCCATTATATTTCGCCCATTTTCTTTCTGCAATGAAATATGAATTTTATAATATTTCAAATCTAAATACAAAACGTCAATTGGATCCGATAAGCAAAACAATTTCAGAAATATAATTTAGTCCAGTTTAAAACAAAGACATCAACATTGTCCCGCCAAAGACCTTTTGCAACACTGATTTCAATTGAGAAGTGTATTTTAAAACTACAGTTTGAATATGTAAACATATGGTTGGCATTTTTATCTATTTTAAATGCAAGAAATAAAAGTTTGAAGATACCAAAGGGGAGATTTGTTTTTGATCACTAGGCCAAATTGGTTATGCGGATACTGTCATTACTAAGCTGCTGTCGTTTTGGTATTGCTATTTGCATTTTTCAAATTTACCTCTAAAGCAACTAAATTTACCATTCAAAACAATTAATTTGATAAATATTTAAAAGGTTTGTGTTCTTGTGTAAATCTGATATCCAAGGCGGTTGCAATCGCATAGGAAAACTAATAAATAAACTTACTTCTTCAGGCATTAGGTGAGCATAGCCAATTTTTGCTATCCTGTTTAGGCCCTTTAGTTGTATTGCTTCCAAACACTTTTAAAAGAGTTTGAAGATACCAAAGGGGTAATAAGAATCCGTATATCGAAGAAGAAGAAACAAAGTAATGGCCCAAAGAAAAAATACAAAAGGACAAACAACGATCTACAAAACATACATATAAAACTAATGATCGAGTAGCACGAACCCCACTAAAAACCTGGGGATTTCCAATCATCTTTCTTTCCATTTTTAGCGTACCTGATGAAGGTTATTCCACAAACGCGTCGTGCGCACTAAATTTGATATCTACGTTTTCCTTACAACAAAACAACATACTGTATATAAACAATAATACAGTCGCAAGGACCTCATCAACATACGTAAAACATCAATGGAACATAAAAAAGTAACAGTGTTCTACTCTACATGTGTGAACATACATTTTGTACTTCTAAGCAATCTATTTTATTTTACCAAGAGATTGGAATGAAAAATATTTGTTATGTTTCCTTTTCTATGTTCTCATGACAAATCTAAATCCACATATAACTTTATACCGGCATTACTATCAGTATTGTACTGAATATATATATATATGATAGATTCAGATCGACGTCCAGTCTCTATTCGACGTCCAGTCTCTAATCGACGTCCACTCCTCAAATCTGCGTCCACTGACGTCATTATCTTATATCACGGTCCAATTTTAGGATATTGTCAAATCGGCGTCTTTCCAAACTCTCATATCTATAGGCCCGTTTACATGATCAAAGTTTGCCATCAAAATTAATTGTAATGACAGTTTTGTTTTGCGTGGTTTTTTTCATCTGTTTCTTAAATTTATTTTTTTTTCTTGTGTGTGTTTTTTTAAGCATTTTCCCATTCTTTAATATTATCAATAGGGGAAGAATCTACTTTGGCGGACCCCGGATATTGTAATAATCAAAGCGCATGACCCATAACCTTTCATTTTATTACCATGCGGATATGACAACAAAAGGGATAGGCTTAGGGTTAGGTTTAGGGTTAAGGTTAGGTTTAGGGTTATGGTTAATGTTAGGTTTATGATTAGGTTTAGGGCTAGGGTTAAGGTTAGGTTTATGGTTAGGTTTAGGGTTAGGGTTAAGGTTAAGGTTAGGGTTAAGGTTGGGGTAAAGGTTAGGGTTAGGGTTAAGGTTAAGGTTAGGGTTAGGGTGAGGGTTAGGGTTAAGGTTAGGGTTAGGGCTAAGGGTAAGTTAGGGTTATGGTTAGGGTTCGCTAAAGTAGAAGTACTCCTAAACACGATATTTTATCCACAGTAACTAAAAAATGCATAGACATTTTTGTCATCAAGAACCCCTCATCCTAACGGGTGTGACGTCATTTGAAGTATACGTCAGTGACGTAATTGGACGTCCATTTGATTGATTGATTGATTGATTGATTGATTGATTGATTGATTGATTGATTGATTGATTGATTGATTGATTGATTGATTGATTGATTGATTGATTGATTGATTGATTGATTGATTGATTGATTGATTGATTGATTGATTGATTGATTGATTGATTGATTGATTGATTGATTGATTGATTGATTGATTGATTGATTGATTCATTGATTGATTGGTGCTTAACGTCCAGCGAGCAATTTTTCAGCTATATTCAGGACGAGAACATTTAAAAATTTAAACGCCACGGGACTCGAAACAAGGAAAGGTGATGGGTAGGGACGATAATTTTGCCAGCGCAACAGGTCTCTTATGGACCATTCATTATGAGCATAATGCTCATGATGAGCTGTTACACTGGGTTCTTTAACGTGCGGAGAGGGTGGCAATCTCTCAACACGGGACCTCGGTTTTATTTACGTCTCATCCGCAGAACGGGTTGGCTATGAATTTATACATCCTGCACAACTGACGGACACCCCTTCAAGCCGAAAAAGCTCTCGGTCCCATTTCTATACCCCGGGATTCCCGAGGGGTTGACCCCTTTTAGATGACTAGTGCCTCTAGGGCGGTGAAACCTTGTGCCTATTCTACCCCCGGCACACCCTCTATGAGGGGGGTTGCACCGATTTGAGAAAGTGAAAAACGGCCATATATTTGAGAATTGGACGCCGATTTGAAGATTGGACGTCGATTAGAGACTGGACGTCGATCCGAGTCTTACATGTATAATATAAATAAATTATGAAAAATAAAACAATTACAAAACTTATACAAAAATAGATGTAGATATAACTAGCTTAGTGCGGACGAGAAAAGTTTGAAGATGTAAATGGGGTAATCAGATACCCCATATCGAATACGAAAAGATAATGCAATATGATCAAAAGACAAAGGGAAAGAGGACAAACAATGATCTACAAAACACTACACAGAAAACTAAAGATTGAGCAACCCGGACAATAACCTTCACTAGGTACGCCAATAATCAAAAGATTGGTTTTTGATTTGATTTTTGGTGTTTTAACGCCACTTTCAGCAATATTTCAGCTATATCATGGCAACCAGTTTTAGTGGTGGAAGAAGCCGGAGTACCCGGAGAGAACCACCGACCACGGGCAAGCAACTGGTAAACTTTATCACTTTCGGCTGCGAGTCGAGTGCACCCTTTTTGTAATTTACAAAGCCGGGTGCGAACCCACGCCGTATTGGTGATAGACTTGCATGAGTTGCTAGGTAATCCAACTACCTATCTCATTGAGACACCTGGGCCCCTCAAAAGATTGGAAAGTCAATTAATTTTAAAACATTTGTTCACAAGTAAATAAAAAAAAGTCTAAAGATGAGAGACTAATGTTTCCTATGCCTGAGGGAGATTGACCTTACTGTTAATAAAGTACATTATTTAGGACGCTAAATTTCAAATGCACGAAACAAATACATTTTACTCACTGTGAAATATGTGATTTACTATTTCAAAATCCTCTTGTAGTTTTTTCACACATTTATTTATTGATACCATTGGTTCTTTCAGGGAACTGTCTCGGTCACATTTTCCAAGGTAATTCTGAATATTTGTCAATGGCGTCTTTGCGGCGTTGAGAGTGTTCACTGTACTTTGTGAGACACAGGATGTAGCCACTGCCTTTACAGACAGGAAGAGTACTAAGGCAAATTGCACTGGAGTCATCTTAGGTGGCTTAAAGTAAAAATATATTTATATATGGTTTTATATATAATAGAAAGTCAGACAACTGATAAAAGCTTAGTTTAAGAAGAGTTTGATCGAGTAACACGAACCCCACTGAAAACCATATTATATTTGCATAAAAGTAGCAAATGTGATTGGACACAAGTTATTACATCATTAGTGAAGTCATTTCCCTTTTGCAAAAATATAAACAAAAATTATTGCACATAATGGCGATAATTACACAAATAAACTTGCAATAGGATATAATTAGACGATAATAATAAAGAAAATAGAAAGAAAAATAAGATGAAAGAAAATGTCTAAATATTCAAAACAGGAGAAACAGATAAGAAGAAGAAGAAAAAACAACATGGACTGGAATGGGTATGCTAGTTACATTAGTTAAAGCTATGGGTGCTTCTAATAAATGAATGAACAGTGCTGAGCAGGAACTATTTCTATGTTTTAATCAAGAGTCAGATTTTCATCACCAGCTATATTGTTTTATTTTCATTACAAAATGGACATTCAAAGAAAAAGTGTATACAGTCTTCAAAACCATGATCACAGATGCATACAGGGTTGGCTTTAAATTGATAAGGTGCAAATCTGCCCATAGCGAGATGCACATGTTTTTATGTCTACTAAGAAGAATACTTACTGTTCTGTGTCACTTCACCGAAATAAAAAGGTACCTTTTCAATAATATATTATTTTGTGTTTATATATACTCAACAAAAAAAGTTAAGGACCATTTTGAAAAAATGAATTTAATAAATAACAATAAATAATATAAATAGCATAGGTAAATATTTTGAAATTTTTGAACACTATGGTAAATAAAAAAATTATTTCAAACGATTCTACTATTGCATATGGAACACAGCGACGGTCAAAAACGATAACACTAAATTTTCGAATTTTTAAAAGATTCCATGATTATCAAAAAAGTTACGAATTAATTGAAATGTCACAAAATGTCAACAATTTAAACATTAATATCGAGTATGTCCACCTCGCGCACGAATAACTCTCTACGGCGATTTTGGAAGCTGCGAATTCGTGTTAGAAATTCAACCTGAGGAATCCTTGACCATTCATCAAAGAGTGCATCTGATAGCTCTTGTAGGGAGTTTGGCTGGATTTGTCGATTTGAAATCCGACGTTGCAAGATGTCCCCAAGCATGGTCTCTCGGATTTAGGTCCGGAGACTTTGCTGGCCAGTCCATGTGCTCGATTGATTCCTGCTGGAGATACTCATTGACGATTCTAGCGCGATGAGGTCTAGTATTGCCATCCATCAGTATGAAATCATCGCCAATTGCACCAACGTAAAGACTAACAATAGGAGTAAGGATTTCATCACGATATTGTATACCGGTCAAAGATCCGTTTCTGATGACATAGAGGTCTGTAGAACAATTGTAGCTAATGTCACCCCAAACCATAACGGAGCCCCCACCGAATCGATCATGTTCAGCCACACAACAGTTCTTAAATCGTTCATTCTTCTGCCACCAAACTCGTCTTCGACCATCATGAAAATCTAAACAGAACCTAGATTCATCTGTGAAAAGTACAGGTCGAAACGACGTACACCCCAGTTGGCATGACGCCTGGTAAACTGAAGACGGCAATTACGGTGGCGTGCAGTTAATGGAGGTCATACAGCAGGTTTTCTAGCATGCAAACCAGATGCATGAAGTCGGTTTCTAACCGTCTGTGTAGAAATCCGAACTCCTGATGCTGCATGAAACTCTCTATTCAACGTAACGGCTGATGACATTCGATTTTGCTTCGCTAGCAATGCTGTTTGACGGTCTTGGTGGGCTGTCGTACGTTTAGGTTGGCCATTTTGTGGTCTCCGTTGTACACTATTAGTCTGTTGGTAACGTGTCCATAACCGTCCGATTACTGTATGGCTAACGTTAAACTGTGCACCCACTTGGCGTTGCGAAAGACCAGTTTGCAGAAAACCCATGGCTCTCGGGGCTTCCTCTACTGTCAAGTGCCTTCTCATCGGCATCTTTAAATGTTTAAATGTTCAAAAGTGACAAATGTACACGAATTTACCAAAAAATCATTTTTCTACAGCTGTTTGGAAAAATTCACTGTCTATAGACCACTTTGGAAACAGCAGAAAATCAATATCAATGCAGTGCAGACTCAGTGTCACGTACGCAATGTAAGCACAACAAAGGTGTACTCGATAATATTGATTATTGATGTATGGAGGTCCAGATTAGCAACAAATCAACTTTCAAATATAAACTAGAACTGTTTTATACTTCTGGAAAAATATGGTCCTTAACTTTTTTTGCGAGTATATGTTAGAAGAGTTTGAATATACCAAACACTGCCATAATTTCAAATTTCCGGAAAAGATAAAAAAAAAATAGAGACAAAAAAATATGAACAATAACAGATAACTAAAAATGAACAACCCGAAGGATGACCCATGTGTTCCGGGAGGTAAGAGGTTCATGTCCAACGTGTTACAGCCACTTTGTTACTCAGATGAGTGCATTGTGCTTTGGGTATTGCAATGTTCTTTGAACTTAAAAGGATCAGTAGCGTCTTTTACTCCTAAATAAGTAGTTACTATCTTGGCGAGAAAATATTACTGAGAAATATCAAATCGTCAACGGTTGCCTGTGTCTAAGGGAGTTAATCTTTAGATTTAAAACCAAGATCGTCTTCAGTTACCTTCGACTCAAGAAGATGGAGCATCGTTTAGATAATAATTACATTAGACATCAACTGTAAATTTTAATGATAAATATAATTATGCAATAAATCATATCAGTGCCGAAATACAAACTAATGGGTTGATGAGAACTCTCGGCCACTAATAGTCGACTAGTGTTAGGAAAGAAAATTCGAATTAATATTTAACTATAACATTTTAATGATTTGGTGGTAGAATGTTCATTTTTAAAGTAATTTTGTCGGAAGCATTCTGTAATAAAACAATGATTATATCTATTATCCATTTTTGTCTTTCTCAATGCAATACTAAATAAACGTAAGACAATGTCGAAGGGGCAATCACAAATTAACAATCTAGAGAAACTGGCCACATATGGTACACAAGACGAAGACAAACAAAGCCAAAACACAACACAACATGTACTGGACACCACTATGCGCAAGAAAACACAAATAACGTAAATAAGACATGAGTCATCCATCAAGTAACTAGAGGTAAAGACGAACCGATTATGTATTTTAACTGAAATGTAAAATCAAACATAATATTAACAAATTTGAAAAATAAGGTACATGTATGAAATATGTTTACTTACCTTTTGTCTTGGTAAATGCGTAAATGGAAAACAATTCAGCCTTTATAAGCAAATACAATGCATGTGTAATTAAAATGAAATACTTCTAGAATCAATACAAGTTGAACTTTGCATGATATACAAATGTCATCACGTTTCACTCATTTCTAGGAACATATATTGTTATCGAAATTGGCAACAGTCCCATTTCACACAAAAATAGATTATATCGAAATCAGGATTTCAAACAGAATACAATAAAAAAAAAAAACGAAAAGAAATAATAACTTGAAAATGGGCCATTTATGAACAATTATTCTTTATATACACGTTGAAATTATATTCACTATTTACGCTATTGAGATAATGAAATAAACACATAGATATCGAATCATGTGTGCACTACGCGTCTCCTTAATAAACTTCAACATGCACGCTCACAGTAAAAAAAAATGAAAACCAAAATAATTCAAGTCTCTGGGAGCAATATAATCAATTTATCCAAGCATGCTGGCCAATACCGGCTAAGGTCATGAACCTTCCCTTTATAGAGAGCTGCTCTTCAAGGCAAGTGTGACTGTATTGTCATTTCATGCAACAAACGCATACAATTAAAATGAACACAACACCAATGGTATAAAAAGCCCCAAAAGTAACTATAGACCAAACAATGTGTCCAGTAAGATAATTGTTGTCATATTAAACGGTTTAACCCTGCCAGATGTGTGTGCCTGTCCCAACCCTGAATTAGGCTTCTGTCGTCTTCGTTGCAGTATTTAACACGTCCTGTTGCCTGTGCCCCTTTTATTTTTGGCCAACCACTCACAGGAATAAAACTGTAAATGTCGATAAATTTAAATATATATTTATTGTATTGGTATTTCCAACAAAATCAGTGTTTAATTATTAAAAAAAACATGCCGTACACAGCATACATATATTAGCATGGGCCATTATGATCGTGGAGGCCCCGAACAAATGTCTAGCGTGTCCATGCGTTAAGACGGCATTGGGTTTACTTCCTAATATTTCGTTAATACAAACTAACTATTATCGTAGACAATAAAAACAACGCTATGTCAGATTGATGAAGTGGAAAACCATATCTTGGCTTTGAGTTTATTCGATGACATTGAGCAGTGCGCACTAAATTTGATATATACGTTTAATTACTATTACTGGGCCTATGCCTCTGCTGGTGGACTATTAGTCCCCGGGGGTATCATCCAACTCGTCACTGTATGGCTTATTATATCCTACCGTGACATCTGCTCGGTCATGCAATAATGTCGGTCATTTGTTTTGATTTACAATTCTCGCACAGAACGAGACCAATGACGTCATTCTGTATATTCATAGCGTACATAAACACAGAAGGAATACTTTTCAACGTCAAAATTACAAGATGAGATTAAAACAGAGAAGTTTGAATTGAATAAATTCCATGCAAGTAAAAAAGATCCTTTTTACTAATGTCTTTTTTTCCTGATCATTATGCTTGTTAAATATGTTTCCATCGATGGTATTCCCCAAGCATTTGTATTTTTCCGGTTTGTTGACATAATCGACATCACAGTTCATGATCGTTTCTGGAATGTAGGCCAAGCAAATTGTATTTTAAAATACTTTAAAAATATGATGATTGATCATTCAGATTCCACCATTTTCTAGAAAATGGCCGATTTTACCGGGAAAATACATGCAAGTGCTCTCCATTAGGCACAAAATGGCAGATTATTTTGCATTTCCACTGCTGCTTTAATAACAAATATACCCCTTATTTCTTGGGGTATTGAAATGAAATTCACAGAGAAGATAGAAAAAGAATTAATTTAAGAGCATTAATCAAAATTTATAGCATAAATTGAACAGAGAATTAAATTAAACCAGACAGAAAAATGAGATTGTCTGGGTAAAAAAAACCCTCTCATTATTACAAATTACTTCAACAAAACTGTATTGTTACCACTCTGTGATAATAAATGTGATTAAAATAAATTGAAATCAGTCATTAATTGTTTTACCAAAATATGTCGGTCTAATATATTGTATTGAAAAAAGCAAAAACACCAAATTCACTGGATTAAATACTTTTTATGTGGGTAAGCAAGTTTAATATTTGCATCAAATAATTAATTTTTAATACTTCAATTTCAAACTATTTAAAAACAACATCTTTTGAAATTTTTCAGACAAATCAATTACACTGAAAAAGCTAAAATACTGTACTTTCTTAATCTGGTTTACTTTTTAAGCTTGGTTGGCCTATGACAAAATCATGTGCTTTATTGAACTTTGACCGACTTTATGTGACGTCATACGACGCCATTTGGAAAATGGAGGGTAAACAAATATGTGTCAGTATGTAATTATTATCGATCTTTTTTCCATGGAACTTTACACATGTGAGCAAGAATAGATAAGGAACATAATTAAAAAGAAAAAAATGTTTACCTTTCAAACATGAAAAAAATAATCAAACATTATCCAATGACTGACCGACTTATTGTCAGAGGAGGATATATACTTTGTTATCGATATTTACATTTCCTCTGTCATGTAATTATTATTAAAACTAATGTTCTCCTCCACACAGGTATAAGTGCCGGTAGCCGATTTTGGCTAACCTATTTAGGCCATTGACTCTGCGTGTACATGATGAAGGATATTGCAGAAACGTCGTGCGATCTAAATTTAATATCTACGTTTTTATTACACAATACATTGGTTCATTCAATAACCTTATATGGAGTCAATCCGATCTTGAAATAGACAAATATCGAAATTGCGCTTTTACAATAGGTAGTGACATCTTTTATTTAAATAATAAAACGAACTTTGAGACTATGCATGGTGACTCGTTACTGATTGTTCGGTTGAAATATCATCCTTGACATGAGTCTATACCAGAAAGAGGGGGCATTTAGATGTTAGTTTATCAACAAACACACCCAACATACATAATTTAAATTAGATGGCAACCATTCATAATATAACTACATTTACTAAAATTGTTTGGGTAAGAATCAAATGAAGGAAAAAATATAGCACACTGTCGGATTATTTCCAAAATCCAATAGAAAATTATAATACAAAGAGATCAAATTGATACCCCCAACACACAAATACATGACTGTTCGCTTTCCTGGATTGGTACAGGCACTTTAATAAAAAGTAATGGGGTTAAATTTATAACGCAAACTACCGAAGCTTAATGTATCTTTTCCAAAACTTCCGATCCAAATGTATAAATGACTGAAGATTTACGAGGATAATTTTATGTAGAATTTTTTTTGCTAAAGGTTTTATTATTATTCTTTTTACAATTAATGCGAACTGTCCTAATGCTTTTGTTGAAAATTCCAAACATGGCATACATTAATACGAAATCTCCCAAAAGAGCAATGTTTCTGATTTGCATGGAAAATATTATGAATAAATATATTATATATAATATTGTACAAAATGCATCAATACAATTGTGAAAAAAACTCACATACGTGATTTATGCAGCTACAACAAACGATGGTTCCACTCCGACAATATATTATACTCTTCTTTTTCGGAAAATATAATATCTATATGTCAGAGTTTAAGACAAAGAGAGACCGAATTATTCTTTATTACAAAAACATATAAATATTTATTTGTTGCTATGTTTTTGCGTTTTTATTTTTTGTCTTTGTTTTGTTTTGTATTGTTTGTTTTGTTTTATCTATAATAATACTTTTCGTGCCTGTGTCGAAGCAACATCAATTATTGTTTATTTCCATTTACAGTAACTGAATAATTGTGTTTATCTGCAATGTTTGCCCTTACATATATGATTTATAGTTCATTTCACAGAGGCAGTTTTTAAAATTCTACGGGATATTAAACATCCCAAAAGGTTCACAGTGGTAAAATTCGAAGATCGAAGCTAAGGCTAAAAAAAAACGAAATCGAATCCGACCTTAAATCTGGTTTACTTTCTGAAGCAGACATACAATCTAGTTTGCATCGAAGATTTTTTTTTTTAATTAGTAAGAAAGAATATGGATGTGAATGAACAGTTACAATTCATGACTTATCACCAGATTTGTAACAAGAGTAACACGACGGGTGTCGCGAGTGGAGCATGAAGTGGTTACTCTTCCTGAACTTCGGTTTTAGTGGGGTTCCCACGCTCAGTCTTTAGTTTTCTGTGTATTGCTTTGTAGATCATTGTTTGTACTTTGTCGTTTTTCTTTTGGCCATTCTATTGTATTTCCTTCGATTTACGGCTTCTCTTTAGGAATTTAGTTTCTTAGTTTCAAGACATGAGCAGATATGATTTGAACAGTCAGGAAAAGTAATATTAAATAAGCATAAAATTAACACAACGTCAGCTTTTAAGGTTAACTTAATAACAAGTTTAAATTCGTACCCATCTGTAGGTGCCTCCATCAAACTATTCAGGTTTGATGCATAGTAATATCTACATCTCATAATATATACAAAGACATATCATATATATATATAAAATACAATCTTTAACTGTTTACCCTTCACTATCACCTGTCTACATTCCATTTTCATATCATGGAAGTCACGCTTAGGGAAAAAGGGGGGGGGGAATTTCTAACTCTTAAAATATATATCAGTCGATTGTGGAATTTACCTCCCTTTTTTCTTATTATCCACAAGAGTAGAGAGTGCTTGGTACATATAATATATTAGCAGCGGAGCCATAACCCTTGTGGTCCTTGGTCAGTTTTCTGATATTTGCGGATCATATCAGAAAACTGACCAAGGACCATAATGGCTACGGTTCCGCAGCTAATAATATATATACAATACAATCTTTAACTAGTTTAAGCATATTTTATTGTCCAAAAACATGACAATAGGATAAGATACAAGTTGTTCAACTTGGAACATCTTCTCCTTTATATAAACAATATACAGATACAGTTGAACATAAATACACAAAAGATACAGACATCGCGCACGGTAGTGGGGATACTGCGCTAATTCATTTTAAAATATCTAATAGACTTTTAATTTTTATTGAAGTTAGACCTATTATATATCAAAAGCTTCCAAATTTTGCAAACATTAACATTCGTATGCTTAAATAATTCAAAATCCGATAATTAAAACGAATTTTGGCATAATATTAAGGAAAAATTGTTGAAAATCGCTGCAGACGCGTAACTAAATTGTTGCACATAAACTGAGTAAAATTGCCCAACAAAAAGACGAATTGCACACATTTTTTCTTGTTTCGCAAGCAACGACGAAAATGTCGCCAATTATTTATACGCGTGGGATTATGACGCTACGCTTGTTTCCCATTCAAGATGGCCACCTTCCAGATGAGGTTTGAGATGTAGACGCTGCAATTTATCGGAACATTTTGTTGTAGAGTAATGTTAAACTACTCATAAAATATAATTTCTATATATAATAACAGAACAAAAGTAAATATTCACAATGTGCATGCAATATAGAACTGAAAAATCGAAAAATCGGGGAAATCAAGATGATTCTGTTCAAAATTTAACGGTTTTACGAATTCTAATGAAAATGTCCCACACCATTACGCGACCATTTCAAGCGTCGTCTTGTTGTATTCCATGCCATATATTTGTTGAATATTTCTTACAGAGATATTTAAGATGTGCTTTTTAAAGTATTTTTCTATACCAAAACTGATTGAATTTCACAGAAAAATCTCATATATGCAACTTATTTGCGGTTTCTTAATAAAAGTCCAAACGGGTACTTGGCGTAATTTTAGTGTTTTCGACGTAATATTTGGAAAAAAACGACGTTTTTGACGTAAAATCAAATTCCAACATTTTTTGTTTCATTACATTATAGTCCTCTTTTTTATAATCCCAGATAAGTCTCTTAAAACTTTTTGAGTTACTATAACCACTTCATATTGTTATACAACTACCATCATGATCACAAAAGGATCTGTCAATATGTAAAGTATCAGAGTTCACATACTGAATAGAGTCCGTTATCAAAATCGGATCAAATAATGAAGAGCTACCAGTGCGTGAATCAAAATGAGTAGGCTGGTGTATTGCATTGAAAAGTCCATTAATACTAATCAAATCATTTATATTTGACGGTAAGTTTAAAACGTTTTTGTGCAAATCACCCATGCATATCAAATGATTAGATTCTTCCATTGCATTTTTCAACATAGCTTCAAAGACGTCCCCAAAACGATGATGAGACTGTCTCTCAGATCTGTAAATTAAATTTATTAAAATATTTTGTAGCTTGGTTTTTAATTCGAACCAGGTACATTCAACAAGTGGGTTCTTTAAATCTACGCGTCTTTTGATATTAACATGAGTTTTATAATACATTATTATGCCATCTCCATCGGAGTTTCTATCTTTTTGCACTGGAATATCGTAACCGGAAAAATGTATATTTGTATCTAATACCAATTTATCAAGATGTGTCTCTGTAAAAAATACATTATCATAATCTTCAATAATTTTCGAAATATAATCTACCTTATTACGAAGACTTCTAATGTTGCCGTGAAAAATTGACAAATCTTTAACTGTTTACCCTTCGCTATCACCTGTCTTCATTCCAGTATATAAACAGGCTCCGTGTTGCTCATCTTTTTAATTTTCTGTTTTGTGTTTTCTGATTTATTTGTCTTCGTTTTGTGTCTTGTGACCAAATAACAATATCAGTTAACAATTTCAAACTTTTGTATATGTACAATGACTTTTGACATTGTTCTACGTTTGAGTGAGTGAGTGGTAGTCGTCTAAAGCCAAGTGAGCAATTCGGCAGCTAAATCATGACGAGAACAAGTTATATTTGATAATATGATAATGCTGTCCACTTTGTATTAGACCAACACGTTTATTTGGATGTTATATTTCTAGCTCCCTGAATCAACAGTTCACTGATAGACATGTTGCTTCACTTCGGGTACATTAGCCTGATGCCCAGCCAACTAGTCACTGCACTTTCTCTTTAATGCTGCGTGCTTAACAGAGAAGCAACAAATGCTAATTTCACAATCTTTGGGCTTACCCGGATGGAATCTACTATACGACCTACCGCACTCGAGGAGCGCACCCTTATCATTGCACCACCAACGAGGTTTATTTTGCTGTTAACAGAAACATTAAGCACAACAAATATCACTTTTAAGAGCAGTAGCAAAATTAGCTGCGGAACGGTAGCTCGTGTGGTCATAGTTTAATATATTTGTCTTCGATCATAGATCGACGGATTCACCTGTTTCTACATTTGCAGAATTCCAACTCCAACTGAGGTAGGGCCTTTCGGGTACTATAACCTCATTCGTGGAATAAATACATTGATACCGTTCGATTCAATACATATTTGTCTGCAAACTTCCATAGTTAATTACCTGTGAATATCTATATTTACGTCCTTAAATGTGAGAAATGTTTAGTTTAATAATATGTTATTGTACATAAACAATAGGATTGGACAGCAAGTTATATCAACTTATGTGAAGTCCTCTCCTTACAAAATATACACATGAATTAATGACAGCAAAACAAAACACTAACAACAGACATTTAGAATGTTGACACTGATAAGAAGAAAGGAAGAAGTACAGCTGAAAAATGCTGACTTAGCCCTAAAATCTTTTAGATTGATTTATAAAAGTTCGAACTTTTCCAAATATTTTGGAGTTGACGTCATAACTATGATCATTGTTCCCAAAGATTGATGTTGATATCGTCGCAATTACTAAGAAGTGTTCTTCTTTCGTTCAGGTATAAAGGACATTCCAGAAAATAATGTATAGCATCTTCAAAAGAAGCATCGCAATTACATTTATAATTATTTATTATATGTATTCTTGACAGATCGGCATTGAGTTAGCTGCATTGGTGTCTAAATCTAGTGTGTAATATACTTAGTTTCCGTGGGCCTTCATTATAATACTTTGGGGGTTTATAGATATCACCTTTCACTCTATTTTTAAACGAAGATAATGCAGGGGAATTTTTTTTGTAGATATGTCTAGATTTTTCCAAAGTGGAACGGTAGATGGAATAAATGAGCTTACTGATGTTCTCAGTCTGCATCTGGGTGGAACATAATTCTGATTATTTCTAAGGTTATAATTATTTGTTCCGCCGCTTGGCTAAAGTTTCCTATCCAGTCTCAAAGTATAATGAATCCTTACAGGCAAATGTTGTCGAACCTGTTGCAATTCGTGCCTCTTCTAATTGTATTTTTTCTAATTTTTCAATGTCCCGTTCATAACACCCATCCCACACTTCGCATGCATATTCTAGTACAGGTCTGATAAATGTAAGATAGATATTTGACAATGCTTGTTTAGATAAAGTAAATTTTAATTTACGAAGAACATTTACTTGTTTTTTTTTTAATGCTGATGTAGCTATGTTTTCAATATGTACAGTCCAGTTTCCATCAGATGCAAGAGTTACACCCAGATGTGTATGATTATCAGCAAACGCAACTGATTTGTCATTAAATCGTATGTTTAATTCAGGAATGTTAGTATTATTTGATATTATAAGCGCTTTAGTGTTTTTAGTATTAAAGTGTACAAGCCATGTTTTTGTCCATTGATCCAATATTTCTAAAACATTATTTATCTCAATTTGCATTAAATCAAAATTTTGCCCAGAGTATGACCATGAAGTGTCGTCAGTCTCGCCAAATTGCCTAGGTTATCTGTAATGTCATTAATATATAGTAAAAACAATAAAGGGGCTAGTACAGGTCCTTGAGGTACACCTGCTTTGACGAGACCAGAATCTGAGAGTTCATTATTTACAAACACAAATTGCCTTCTATCACTTAAATATTTTTTAAACCAGATCAAAGGATCGCCCGATATTCCATACGATTTTAGTTTCTTAATAAGCCCCTCATGCAAAACTCTGTCAAAAGCTTTTGAAATATCACAAAATATTAAAATAGTTGACAATCGTTCGTCCAAATTTTGACATACACTTTGATACATTTCTAATAATTGGTATACAGTAGAATGACCATTAACGAATCCTGATTGGTAGGCATATAGAAGAGAATGCTCAAAAATGAAATTATATGTGTACTTATATACAGCACGTTCCATTACCTTCCCTATTCTTAATAATGATACTGGTCTATAATTTGATGGGCTGCTTTTGTCGAATTTTCTTAATGTTTATTGTTCTTAGAAATATTGAATCGACTTTGAACAGAACTTAATTTTGTAAAACTATCTGAACATGACGAAAAAAACAACAATTGGAAATTAATGTTTTCAAGGCCTTTAGCTTGGATACATTTTTTGAAGGGGGGTGTTGGTTTTTGTGTTTTTTGTTTTGTTTTTTGTTTTGTTTTGTTTTGTTTGTTTTTTGTTTTTTTTTGCTTTTCAGTTCGTCGCGCACTCAATATGTTAGATGAACGCCAAATTAACAAAACAGGCGAAGCTTATAAGTAATATATGGTAGTAAAGTTAAAAAAACCCATCACTTTTATTGCTGATCTATATTTCAGTCACAGTAATATCTTCAACAATGAGAATAACTCATACCCTAAGATGAGTGTGAAACAGCCCCTCACCTGTAGTTCAGCGGTACTCTTTACTTCCGTCGATAATAGCGACATCATTGTCGTTGTGATGTTATAAAGTGTATGAAATGTTATTCCCAAAAGCGGGGTTATCATCAAAATACGCGTGCAGTAATATACCGTCATCATTGTATGTTTTCTCATGGGTGATATGCATACTTTAACTTAATGTAAAGAAAGAAAAAAAAGTAATTTTATTGTTAATTTATTCATATTGCTAAGAAGGGCTTGAAGATACCAAAGGAATAATCAGATTTCGTATATCGAAGAAGAACAAACACCACAATGGCCAAAAGAAAGCTTATTCATATTGATAATTTATCTGAACAAATGTACATATTAAGGTTTTTCACCTGGTATACGTCTATGTACACATATACTTGCTATATATCTATACCTAACATCAGTATTAACATCAATTACCCCAGCTAAGGCATATGGATTGCATTGGGATATAGCACTAACTGGAAGCTTGTCGTAGACTTGCTGTGCGTTATATGTCTAATGCCGCACAGACACGCATTTCCGGAATGCTCCTCTTTTACACATGAACCGACGTCGTCGATTAACTGTGAAATACGAAGATGGAAGTCCCGCTAAGGTGTTATTTGTTTCTGATTCCTTGAAATGCGTCTCGGAAGAGTCAGTAGACGCTAGGACAATATTTCGGCCATAGACGCCATATTTTCTGAAACCGTTACACGCGTGTTTGATATGAGTATGTGATCCCCGGATAGGTGTATAAACAATTACCAACCAATCTCTCCAATAATATTTATCTCGTAAGAAATCATACAGAATGGTTGATAATTTGTCATTACTTAAGAAATGTTGTTCAGTTGATAATTTATCGATATCAATACTTGCTTGGTCATAATACTAATCTTGCAGTGTCTGGTCTATAGCTTTCATTCGATTAAAAACGTTCGCAATTTAACATCTACGTGTTTATTACTATCACTGGGTCGATATCTCTGCTGGTGGACTATTTGATTTAAACTTATTTTATTGTTCATAATAACAACAAATGGATCAGACACAAGTTTTACAACTTAGAAATGTCTTCTCCGATAGTTACATCAATTTACATATAATCAGAACAGCATTAAATACATAATAATAAAATATTTGTTCAGAATATGAAGGCGAATAAAAAGAAATAAAAAACATACAATAGAACGAAAAATGCAAATCTCAAAGGTCGATGAAACATACTGTGTGCTAAGGTATAATATATGGCAAGTCGAGCACACCCCAAAGAACATTCTTAAACACGTGGTGTATGTGTGTTGCATACTTGGATCGTATTACGATTAGACATAGTTTATATGTTGGGA
Source organism: Bathymodiolus brooksi (assembly GCA_963680875.1). Taxonomy (NCBI): domain Eukaryota; kingdom Metazoa; phylum Mollusca; class Bivalvia; order Mytilida; family Modiolidae; genus Bathymodiolus; species Bathymodiolus brooksi. The sequence continues at coordinate 79,211,765 of OY804584.1, forward strand.
TTTAATTAATTCATGGAGATCTTGCATAGGTAAGTACAATTTGAACTGAATAGCACATGCATATTTCATCGACCTTTGACACGTCAATCAATCAATACCCCAAGCGCGACCAAGAAAAGAATATACATACATGTAGAAGTACACAATGTTGACAATTGTCAATAACGTTATACATGTTGACTTGTTAGTTCAAGAGAAACGCCGTGTATCTTTTTATTTTTGTACACATGAAAATATAAACGTGTTTATTTCTACAGACAGGTCATCATTTCCAAATAACAAAATATCGATATTTACCGGTAGACCCCCTATATCAAGCATATTTAATTCAATGATCATGTTATTTCTAAGTAAATTGAATTTATTACAATATAATAGAAAATGCTCGGAACATTCGTTTTTATATCCACATGAACAAGAAGCACTAGGCACCAACTTCGATTTAAATAAATCGCTGTTCAGAGAACTACATTTATTTCTAAGCCTAGCATGCAATACACTAATATATCGGTCTCCAAAAGAAAAGTAAGAAGGTACAGTTTTCGGTTGAAAATATTTTTGTTGCAATTTGGATTTAAAAGACGGGAGTGTCGGCAGTTGACGAAGGTTCAGATCTAGAGTGTTCCATAATTTAATCGTTCTTGGATAATAAGACTCTTGATATGTAGATAATCGGTATGATGGTTGTGAAATATTAAGTCTGTTCCTTAAATTATAATTATTAGTGTCAGCGACTGTACGTGGTACCAATTCTGCTAGGTAATCAGGTACTTGACCGTTGACGATTTTATAAAATAGCACCAATTTTCTTACCTCCCTTCTAGTTTTCAACTTTTCCCACCCCGTCTCGATATAAATAGAATGTATACTGGCAAACGATGGTAATCCCGTAACAATACGCACAGCTTCAAGTTTTACTTTTTTCTAATCTGTCCGAATTTGTTTGTCCACAATTATCCCACACTTCAGATGCATATTCCAATACAGGTCTAATAAATGTTGAATAATTTTTTTCTAAGTAATTTCTGTTAAGACGGTATTTTAATTTTCTGAGTACATTAAGTTGTTTCGAAGCTGATTCAATTAATTTGTCTATGTGCTTAGTCCACTTACTGTTGCTGCTGAATACAAGCCCTAAATGTTTGTGTGTATGTACTGGATCAATAGTTGTTTGGTCAAAATTAAATGTTAAATTACATTCAACGCCATTGACATTAAAAATAATAATTTCAGTTTTGGTGGGATTAAACTTTAATAACCACCTGTTTGACCATTTTTGCAGGTGATTCAGATCTGTATTAATCATCTTTCTTAGTGTGCTTTCAACTTGTGCTATATGTCCAATAGACGTGTCGTCAGCAAAAAGACGACCTAGACCTGCTATCTCATCAGTAATATCGTTTATGAAGATCAAGAACATTAAAGGGCCCAATACTGACCCCTGAGGCACACCCGCATGCAAATGACCAATCCCGGATAAAGCATCTTTTATCATAACCCTTTGAGTACGGTTAGAAAGATAACTTTTTAACCAACAAAGCAGATCACATTTAATACCATATTTGCCAAGTTTATATAAAAGTGTTTTTACCCAAACTGTATCAAATGCTTTGCTTATATCAGCAAATGTAACGCTAGTCACTTGTTTTGCCTCTATTTGCCCTAGAGGGTATCATCCGCCCAGTAGTCAGTACTTCGGCACGGATATGCTTTATTGGATATATTCATTACTGAAATTTATAGTTCCTAAATAATGTAATTGTTAATAAAACTAAGGTACTCCTCCCTCAGATATAGGTGACCTTAGCCGACTTTGGCTATCCTGTTTAGGCCTTTTGGTTTTATTGCTCCCACAACTTTAAATTATTTAGCTTATCAATCTTTCGATTTTGAGCGTACCCGATGAAGGTTATTCCAGAAACGCGTCATGTGCACTAAATTTGATATCTACGTTTTGATATAGATCATCTCCATATTTTAACTTCAGATATGATAGTTCTATAATAACACCTTTAATAAGTAGCTGTAACATACCGATCATAAACATGATGTGTACGTTTACGGTCATAGTTGAACGACTTCATTGCTATCTGGAGCAAATCTCCTGTAAATACACGGTCTGCACCCATTATTTCATGATACAGATCCATCGAACAAGTAAAGTTTGTCGTTTTAAATACATTTATGAAAATATCCTTTTCAGCATTTTTCACAGAAAGTGGATGTGAATATATATTTTGTAAGTAATAAAATTCGTATTAGTTTCTTGTTCTATTCCGCTGAATTGGCTTTTAATTTGAGTACATTTAATGTTTCTTTGTATATCTTGTAGATGTATTTCAACTGAATCCAGAGGTGTTTTAACTTCGTTCAAAAGAGGTTTTATCTCTGCCAGCTCATGAGACTCATTTTTTACCCCAAAAAAGCAAGAAGAACAAAACATAATAGACTATATCATGACAATTCTTTTCCTATCGCGTGGTAGTTGGATTTGTGTCTAGATGTACCTATGTAATCATTTCATATCACCACTAAAGTTGTTAATTCGAATTTTGTAATCAAGTTTGTCAGTGAATTGCGACAAATAATACTGACCGCCACAATATAGCTTAAATTTTGTTGAAAGTAGCATTACACATAATAACCTAACAATAATCCTGCAATTAATTTCAAACACCACTAATATTGTGAGTATGATTCCCACCGATAACCAAATGTATTCTCGGTACCATTTAGGATGCTATATAGTTTGTTAATCATTTCTGTCCGTGGTTTCATCTTTGTAGTCCGATGTCCTAACCCAATAGCATTCATCTGTTTGGAACATTTTTATGCTATGTGTCTATTAGTGCTAAAAATATTGATTGTTGCTTAACATCAAGTCACTTTTTTTTATTTACACCATGTCTAGAATAATTTGTCTTTTGCATGTAGTGATGATGGTGCCTGTTTTGATTTTCAGTGGTAGCTTACCGAAGCAATATAGATATGTTTCGTCATTCAATCATATTATTCTGGTTGCGGATCAACCAGTCTGTGCTCTTTCATTTGGAGGAAAAGTAGTTGATATAAATTTTATGGTAATTTTCTAAATTTACAGCATGAGACAATATTCAAATACAGTATGATACTTGTCTACTTAAAAAGTTGATAACGTCAATTAAAGTCAATAGATCAAATGCGAGTTCTGGTATTTGGTTGTTTCTTTCTATTTGGAATTCTTAATAACCGAAATAACATTGTCACCAGACGCAGACGTAAACGATGGTAGTTAAGCATTGCATATATCGGTGATGCATAAGTAGCGATTCATTCCTAACAGTAATTCCTCTTTATTTAAATATGGGACATGCAGACGACCAAAATCAATCTATCTGGCATTTTCTTTGTGGTTCAGGGTCACGTGTGGCGGACACAATTAGCATACATTCTAGATTTTTAAAAAGCCAGAAAATTGGATATGATCGAGTATGGTCACGTGATATTTCACATGCAATTTAACGTCAATAGAAACCCCACAGACATTCATTAACCCTGCTATTGTACTTGTCCATGTTTATGCTATCATTCCTTTTTGTTATAGTGTCTGGTCGTTTTGAGTACAAGAGAATAAGTGCAGGTATTTTTTTAACAAGTTTGATTATATCTTTATTGCTGTTTGGGATCCAATTTTCAAGAGGGGGATGGTTGTTGCAGTAGGTTACTATTGTTGTTGCTGGTTACTATTGCTGTTGTATATGACTATTGTTGTTGTATTTTGCCATTGCTGTTCCTGGTTACTATTACTGTTGTAGGTTACTATTGCTGTTGTATGTTACTATTGCTGTTGCTGGTTACTATTGTTATTGTATGTTACTATTGATGTTGCTGGTTTCTATTTTTACAATCAATAGACCATTATTGTATTTATCCTGCAATCCACGATGTCCTAAAAAATTATTTTAACTCGTAAAAATGCATTTTTTATAATGCATTATATCCCAATGGAATCCTCACTATTTGGCGTAGTAAAATACCAGATTTTTTTTACCGACAAAAATTCGCAAACAAATAGTTCTCAAAAGGAAGTGAAATAATTTTATTTAAATGAAGATTTATTGATTAAGACGAAAATCTATATAGAAAATTGATAGCTTAGAACCTGAAATATATATATTTAATAATAGATCTATGAACACATATTCATTGATATCGCATACGTCACATGTGTGTGTACGACGCTCATAAATGGCACAGATTGTAAACATTACACATCGACGATTCGAGCAAGTTTTAAGTAATCTAGGCTGAGTAAAGAAAACAGAAAGATTAATCATTTATTTCAACAAACTGAACTGATTCACAGAAATGTATTTACCAACGCTGTCAAACAATACAAGGCTCAGTTATGAGGATTTTCCCGAATTTGTATACACATTCAGTGTGTTGACATGGAGGACTTCCCCATAAAACATAGAACTAATTTCGCTTGACATATTTGTATTGGCACAATAGGAAGGAACATTTGGATTACTTCGATACGAAACATCAGAAGTGCTACTGGCTGTAGAATTTGTGCATGCTGAAGTTGTACGAGGCAAGTTGCTGACAACTGGTACCAAAACATTTCTGTATCTGTATTTGTACGTCGTACAATCCCTGCTGGGCTATGGAACGACGGGGGAGATAACGCAATTAGTCGCATATGGGGCTACTTGATGTAGCTAGTATCCCTTTGTACTCCTCTGTGGTTTTTGCTATTACGAGACTGTTTTCTGGGTGGTTCCAGTCAATGGCTGTTCTTATGAATAAGGAGTTTCTATATTGTTCAGTGTTGGAATGTTCGACTACTACGGCGCGTGTGTTGTTTCTGACTTGTGAGTTTACAATGTTCGTGGTTTCACAGTCCTGGAATGTTCTAGCTCTGATGCGCGCTTAAGTTTTTGGTGGCTTATATATTCATGAGGAGGAATCGTTGGTATCTGCCCCTCAACCACTTTGTAAAAGAATATCAGTCGCTGATGTTGTCCCCTGGTTTGTAACAGTGGTAGATCTAAGTCTCTTAGCATTTTAGTCATGCTTCCTTCTTCTCGTGACTTGTAATCTTTAGTAGTGAAGTGGGCACCCCTCCGTTGTAGATTTTCCAATTTTTTAATATCATTTTTATTATACGGGTCCCAGATGATAGCACCGTATTACATTATTGACCGGACCAGTGCGATATAGGCTGTTTCTCTACATTCTCTCAGACAGTGTTGTAAATTCCTTCTTAGGAAGCCCAAGATGGAACTGGCTTTTTTAGTAACGTTGTTAATGTGTTTTTTCCATTTACGATCTTCTTGTATTTGCACTCTTAAGTAAGGGCTGTATGGTACCTGTTTGAGTGTATGGGCATCGAGTTTGTATGAATCTTGTATTTTCTTTCTGAGACTTAGCATATACCATTTTTTTAGCATTAAATCTCATACCCCAGTTTGTAGACCATTTTTCTAGGTTTTGTAGATCTTTCTGCAGGGTGTTTTGATAATTTTCGTTGTTTATTTCCCGATAGAGTAGGCAGTCGTCTGCAAAAAGTCGTACTTTGGAGGATACTGCATTGGAGAGATCATCAATTTGACAAAGGAAAAGTATGGGTCCTAGCACTGTCCCTTGTTGTACTCCTGATTCCACTGCAGCTTCATTTGAGAATTCCCCTTCTAGGGCTACGCGCATTTTACGCTTTGTTAAGCATGTGCAAAATGTAGTTAGTCCTCTGATGCCGTAATTATTCAGTTGGTGTAGGAGTATCCCATGGGGGACTGTATCAAATGCCTTTGAGAAATCTAGGATGGCGATATCCAGTTGTTTCTTTTTGTCGAACGATTGTAGCATATCGTATATTGTCACTGCTAGATGGGTTTCACATGAGTAACCCGATCTAAAGCCATAGTTTAACGATGTTAGTATGCTATGTTTTTCTAGGTGGTTCATCATGTTTCTATATATAATGTGCTCTAGGAGATTGCATGGTACTGAAGTGAGCGAGATAGGTCTATAGTTTTCTGCAGAGTGTTTATCTCCTTTTTTGTAGATGCTGGATATATTCGCATTTAGCCAGTCTTTTGGTAGGACTCCAGTATCGATGGAACTCTGGAATATGATGGCTAGTGATGGTGCTAGCTGTTTTGCACATTGTTTTAGTATCCTGTTTGGGATGTTGTCTGGTCCCGATGCTTTAGACGGATTGATGTTTCTTAGTAGTTTTTCCATTCCTTCTGTTTTTATTTTTATCGATGGTATTGTCGATTTCAGGTTTATGTGGGTTTCTGGCATGTTGTCAACGCTTCATCTTGTAAATACCGAAGAAAATTGCCACCGCGATATTATCTTGTTTGCGGGATGTTACATATTTCCAGAATGGTTTGCTGTTATTATTCTTCATTCCATCTGTGATGGCATTATTTATGTAGTTCCATTCTTCTTTCCGTACTTGTCTTCTCCATTCTTTTTGGAAGAATCTGTTGTTTAACCACTTTTTTTTCTTTTGACCTGATTATAGATGCTTTGTTTTTTCTTGATCATTCTGTTTATCTTTTTGTTGAACCATGATAGTTTATTGTTTTTATCCATGCTCTGTTGTAAACTGTCTTTGAATGTTATCCATAGTTCCTCTGTATTGAGGTGCTTTTTTGTTTTATTGATCTCGTCAGCCAGATGTTCTAGATTTTCTTCCAAAATCATAAAATGGCTGACAATATTTGAGTGTTGTGCATGTTATAAAGTTGTATATTGGGCCAGATGCGCAGCTTGACCTGGTGTATCACCTACATATTTATTGCTGAGGTCGTAAGCAATATATTCTGCAATATTCTAGACACAGATGGCTGAAAATGTTTTAGATTTTTCACGATTTAAACAACAATTTTCTCCTTGAAAATTGTAAGCGTCCATTTACTTCGTGCATGCGCTCTCCCCTTTCTATTCGTCTCGGACTCGGTGTTGCTGATGGTTTTTCATATTTGCTTGTGTTTTTCCTCACTCATTTTAGAGTAAATATTTATTGATGCTACATTTTTATGTCCTGATATGTGCATGCTATCTGTCTCCTCCACATTGTTTTCTCTTAACTGTTGAAGCAGATATTTCCTGGCACTGTGATTAGTTAATCTTTTGTTAATGTCTAATTTGCCACTTCATTTCATTTTTTTCATAAGACCGGCATGTTTTCTCTCTCTTACGTTTTGCTGGAGAAACCAGATGTTTGTTTTCGAATCTTCCAGCGGAATGGTTCTCGGTGCTAAGTAAAATGGGTCGTTAGTATTACTGAAATTGTTAGGACGCTTTATGGAATATATTTCATATATTTTAATTGGATCCCTTTCTGGGCTTTCACCTTCAGCTTCATAAATTTTGGGTGTAACCTCGCAAACATCTGACAGATTTCCTTCGGTCCTAGTTTTCGTTTGCCTCTCATTTAATTGCAGATATCTCGCACCATCGGAAGCTGTGTTTAAAGTTACATCTCCCCATCTGAAACAGAAATTACTGTATTTTAGCATGCATTTTATACAAATATGTCCTGACATCCTAATTATTGATAATTTTATCCTGCAATAGTATGATTTGTAGTACTAATAAAGGGGGTCCATTAAACTTAAGTGTTATTTAGTAAAGTATTTCTGGTCTCTGATTCGTGTAGAGCAACAGTAAGAAATGGTTTCAGCATACATGTACACGTTGATGTCACAGATGACACAATTGAAAGCAATTTGAACGAAGCTTGTTTCAGCTATTTTTAGTCAATCTGGCAGTTATATTGGACTTTTTGATATTGCATGATAAACACAATATGCTTAAATGTCGTTAAATATTACACTAATTTGCACTCTCTGTGAAACACGCTAAAAAACGAGTCAAAGGTTCACTTTTCTAACTGTTTCTAAAGCTGGTACAAATAAATTATGTATTTTGCGACAAGGTAAGTATATTATATATAAAGGAGGAGACGCTAGTACGAATATTATGGACTTTTTTGCATAAGTGTTGTGGTGAGAACAATATTAGAGTGAGGGATATAGTTTTCTGGAATGCACAATATTTACATGATAATGTGCGAATATATTTCTTGAGTCAGATCATACAAAAATGCATTTTGAAAACTTGAAGCATGCAAATTTTCAAACATTGCTCATTTAGTCTGTATTTTGTTCTTTGTTTCTTGTTATTTATAATCAATGCCATATTAATGTCTAAATATTGTCTTTCAGATTAATAGCTGAGTTAATGGCCTAACAGTGTACATGTGATGTTTGAAATAAGTGCAAAGACTAAATGAAAGAAATAATTGAATAAATACCTGTGCAGGTTTCATAAAGATCTGATTAAGCGAAATATTTTTTTCAAGAACTATCAGTTGTTGCATGCAGAAGTTATGTGAATCAAAGTTTTAAATGGAATTTCACAAAATAGAAAAATATAATCCTTATCAACAGTAGAATTTCAACTGATAAAACACTAGTTTCAACTGACAAATCATACAAACTTGTTGGAATTTCGCAAAAGGAAACACTGTTTTAAGAAAAGATACAACATGATTGGAGGCAGTGACTGCATACAATTATTCCAAATGGTTAAAACAAATATATATGTAGTCTAATTTTGTGGTGTCATATGTTATCTATGAAAGTGACTTCATGTAAATATATGTGTTCTTATTTCAATTTTTCACCTTGAAGATACGTTGAACTAGTTGATGTGAATTAAATGAACATTGATGAAGAAATTTTATAATAAAATACATGTACTAACCTTAAAGTGTAATGTTCATGTACACCTCTCAAACCAAACAGTACTGAGATATTTAGCCATAGTGTATTTAGTAAAGATTGTGGTGTGTGACTTCCCAGAACGTTTCTGTTTTAAAAGGATGTTAATTTCCTCATCTGTTAAAGGGCATGCCCTCTTTGGTTTAGTGCCTTTTCCCTGTTGTTTAAGCTGCTTTTGTTTTCCTTTCAAAGCTTCCCGTGTCAAGTTGAATGATACATTTCATTCCAAAGCCCACATCACGCAGTGTCTTTTTTATTGTGTTCTTGCTTTGTTGGCCATCTATGAACTGTTGGATATCATGTTCTGACATATCTATCAAACTTTCATTAAATTCTGGAGAAACTTCATTTTCATCAGATGGTGGACAAGGAGTTTCATCTTGAAAATTACTTATTGATGGAAATATTGTAGTGTCAGTTTGTGTATCAAATAAACTTTGAGTTGTTACAGGCAGAAGGACTTCTGTTTGAGATGAAGACATTGGCAAAGACACAATTGAATGTTCTGAATCCAGGACAAGGTTTCCATGTGGCTCTGGCATGTCAATATCCATAAGAATGTCATTTAAGTCCTCATCATTCATATCATCAGATGGATACAGTATTTGTGACCATTCTAATTGAAAGTATGACACTTCCTTGTTAAAGTCTGACATTTTACTTTGGTCTCTAAGTTGAGTCGTTTGCAAACAGTGCCCTGCAGACGGATTTGTTTAAGATTTTTGTTTTGTTTAGGATTTGTTTTATCGTAAATAAAAAAATATGGAATTTTAAAATTATTAATTTCATTTTATTTTCATTTTGTTGGTTTGTATTTAGTAGCGAGAATGAAAACATTTATTAGAAAAAGACGACGGCCGATTATTGACATTGGTTACGGTTCATTTTGTATCTTCTTCACAGCAGAGCAGAAACATACAAAAAAGTAGTTCCGGAATCAATAGGCGGGGCTTAAAAAATTATTCGTAGGTTTACAAATATACTCGTAGGCTTGTAAAGTTTATTCGTATGCTACGAATAAAGCAAAAATGTATTCGTATAACATATTTGTACAGCAAATGTACTGATAGCAGGATAATAAATTTTACTTGTATCGCGGAAATCAATTATGTACACAAAGTCATACATTCAAATACACAATAATTAATCATTAATAATAAGCTTCATAAATAAACACATTGTATTTAATAAATCAATAAATGTTTGGCAATAAATTTCGCCTCGCCGCTACGGCCGCCAAAAATCCCTTTTCTGATGTTCCTGTGGCAAGTAGAATTTTGATTGGCTAAAAAGGTACTTTTAAAACTTATGGGAAGCCGTGCGGTGACAGAAAATCAATAATCGCTCTCACCTATGTGCTGTCCATTTACATTGTGCACAGCAGACGACAGTCCATTGACATCGTGCACAGCAGACGACACAGATTTCACAAAATGACAGAAAATCAATAATCGCTCTCTGTGATCTTTGTCCAAAGATACACGTATTTATGTTTTTCCTATAATAAGGACATACTTATTAATGTTGGAACATTCCGATAAAAATGTTATCAGTCTCTAGATTTTATATACCCCGTTTTAAAGGGCAGTGCTCTTTAAAACGGGATATATAGCATCTCGAGACTGATAACGTATAATAACTCTCTACGGTACTAATGGTATTTTGTTTTCTTTTCTCGGAACATATCTTAATACTTCAAAACATATAAAGGTTATGAAGGAAAAGAAAAAACAACAGTGATGCATGGTGATCACAAGTAGAACTGGCAGGGAACATCATCGTGCATAGGATGGGAGCTCCCTGAAATGAGAAAAGAAAAATTACGCAGCAAACTATATACTAATATATACAACATAAGATAAACAATACAATATCACATCAGTAAAACTTAAAGCATTCTATAAACTGAGATGTTTGATAATAAAGATAATTTGCTTTCTGAATTACTCCAGAAAAATGTATGTGGAGTCCATCTTTGGGTGCGTAAAAAGACGGGTCTGGTTTGTTATTATGTGAAAATGAACGATATAAATTACAAAATAATAGAGATCTTCTGTTGCATAACCTTCTTAACTCGGAATTTACTTTATTAAGTGTTCTTTCTGAAAGTTTAAAATCAACCAAGCGAATGCAGGGCTATATGTTGGCGCTAGAGTTAGATCAATCATATTGAGGTACGCTCGAACAGGTTCACAACCCATACGTTATATTAGAGCTTGTGTCTAGTACAGTGATTTTCTGGACAGCTGGACTGCAGGCACACTAACTATTCAACCAAGGAGATGTTGTTCCTAGGTTGAAATTGTCGCAAATAAAAAATATACGATGTCATCGCGATCTGGTTGACTGTTGCGAAATATCCATATCTCAAATAACAATGAATCCTTTACTTTGTACGTAGATTTTTTATCTTTCCTCTATCACTGCCAATACATTTACCGGACTTGAATGTATATATGAGTAACGCGACGGATGTCTTATAAGAAGCATGAACTGCTTACCCTTCGCGATGACCTGAGTTCATCCCAGGTTTGTTGGTGAGGTCCGTGATGCTTATACGCTTAGTTTTATGTGTTGTGTCTTTGCTTTGCATGTCTTTGTTCTGTGTCTTGTGATTGTGACCAATGTCGTTTGTGTCATTAAATTTGTCTTTATTTTTCATTACGTGCTTAGTTCCGTGTTGTGATGTTCGTTATTATTCCGCAAAAAACGATGTTCAGTACGTCATTACTCCTAATTTATTCTAGGAGGGATCATGTCTTATATATGTTATTTATATTTGTTTTCGTATAGTGGCGTATAACATTTTGTCCCATTATATGTCTTTACGTTCCGTGTTGTGAGGTCCGTTACGATTTCCGCATAAACAATGTTCAGTTCGTCTTTTCACATGTTTTTGGTGAGGTCCGTGTTGCTCATCGTTTTACTTTCCTGTGTTTTTGTTTTGTTTGTCTTCGACATGTGTCTTGAGTACCTTATATTGCTATTGTCATTCGATAGTCCTTTCTTGATTTCCCTTACGGTTTTCGCTACCGTTGACTTACGCCTGTGTCAGTTAGTAGGATAAAAGTAGAATAATGATTCCATTTATCTAAATTCAAAGCTTCCTTCACTATGCTTATACAACATAACATATCTGTAGGAATAGTTTTTAATTATGTTTGCCAATAGTTTATAATCTGGAACGTTATATGGTTACTTATTAATGGAACGGAAGGTGTTCAACCTATCCGAAAACTCTGGTCTCATTTCCGGTTTTTGTTGGAGTTCCGGTTGTCGTTTCTATTAATTTGATGGTCACTGTACTTGAACATGTGTTCGTCCTTCTATGTTCTTTTAATTGTGTTATATAACATAATATCATACACAAATTAAGAGGGAGCAGAGGACCTCTCCCTCCTTATGTAATTTTTTTTGTTAAATTCACGGTGATTTTTTGTCAATTTTCTGGTACGCCTCTCATTTGTAAAAGCATAACATGTTGCGGATTCATTCGTTCCGGTAAGTGTAGATACACAGTTATATATCATGTTGTATTAAATGTCTGCTTACATTGTGGCGTTGCGCATCTATGTGAAAGGACGAGGAGTTGGGATCAAATTTAATGTTTTAAACAGCAATATTCGAAAGTTTGCAGTGGCCACCATGACTTGGTTATCCGCTAACACATGACTACAGATATGTTCCATTTCTCGTAATCACAATCCGGTCAGTAGTATATGGGTACGAACAAAGTCATATTTGACGTGGTGCTACCGGAAGAGATTGCATGCACATGCGCAACCGGAAGTGACCGCAGTAGCGTTATCGGAAAAGGACCTATCCGGAACCGGAAATATGATTTGCGCATGCGCAACCGGAAGTTGCGCAATACCCCTCTAGTAGGACTTTTCACCAGAGGTGACGTCAGTCGGAAGTCACGGAAGTGATCGTGTGCGTCTGCGCAACCGGTACGTTTTGTCTTACAAATATAGTAGTAGTATCATTGCGCATGACCGATAGGGCTACTGGAAGTGTCGTGACCCCGAAGGGCTCCTTTGGGTGCCCGCATGCGCGAACCAGAAGTTGTGGTTTCCCGACCTTTCTTCGGGGGTTTTGACCGGAAATGACGTTACCCGTATGCGCGCAACCGGAAGTTGGGGATTTCTCCCTATTAGATAGTCTTTTATCCGTACTTTTTTTTTAATTAGTTTGTAATAAAGAAACCAATACACTACAATTCAGAAAACTTAAACTGTCTATTAAACAATGAAAAACTTTGCTTCCTCGACGAAATAAAATAGTTAAAAGTTTTCTGTTCCGAACATTTAAGGTCTCTTTATTTAAAATTATTTCCACCATTTCCTCTGTCAAAATTTGGTTCTGCTTCAAGTAATCCGCAATATCGGTAGTAGGTAACTCAGCTACAAGTCGTACATAATTCTTGGTCAGTTTGCCTTGGTCTTCTTTAGACATGCCCCCAGGTTTAACTGTTTCTATTCTTCTTTGAGATGATTCTTGAGCCATGGTTTGTTTAAAGGTTGTAATGTTGTTGGATTGACGTCTCAAATTTTGAAGCATCTTAAATTTGTCATCTGCTGATGTGTACGGTAATCAAACTAATATATAATTGTTGTTGCAATTTCATTGTATCTTCTTGAAGCTTTATAAGTTCTGTTCCCGAGGAAGTAATTTTTGGAAAAAAATGTAGATGTAATACGTGCTGATTTAATCTATACTTGCGGGTGTAATTCTGTTCACAAAATATGCACTGATATCTTCGCTTACCCATGGACAATGGTATACTGATTTTTTTTTCTCAAAATTTTGCTCTTTTACAATATTTTACTTGTTTATATGACGTCATTATCTTAATTTTTCCCATTTCTTAATTCCCTTAGTTCCCGGTAATTTACTAAGCGACAAATGTGAAAGAGCATAAAGAGCTTTGACATCTTGAACTAAGTATTATTTTGGTACATTTTTGTATTTTAAAATTTTAGAAAATTGTTTTAAATAGGAGGGTTCTTTTTTTATTTTGAGCGGTGATGTTACATATCTGACATAATCTATGACTGGTGGTGGTGGTGGTGGTGGCGGCGGCAAGGTGTTTCATCAGTAATTGACAAAATGTCCCCTTACACGAAAAACTAGAGGATACTAAAGGAGTAATCAGAAGCCGTAAATCGAATGACACACAACAATGGGACATTTTGTACTACTACTATAGTGAGAACAAAGCGCGGTCAAAAATGAACCCTTCTATTTTAAACAATTTCATAAAATTTTAAAATACAAAAATGTACCAAAATATTACTTAGTTCAAGATATCAAAACTCATTATGCTCTTTCAAAATTGTCGTTTAGTAAATTACCGGGAACTAAAAGAATTAAAAGATGGGAAAAATTAAGATAATGACGTCATATAAACAAGTAAGAATATTATAAAAGTGCAAAATTTTGAAACACAAATCTGTATACCCTTGTTCATGGGTAAGTGAATATATCAGTGCATATTTTGTGAACAGAATTACACCCGAAAGTATAGATTAAAACAGCACGTATTACGTCAACATTTTTTCAAAAAATTACTTCGTCGGGAGCAGAACTTATAAAGCTTCAAGAAGATACAATGAAATTGCAACAACAATTATATATTAGTTTGATACCGTACACATCAGCAGATGACACAATTAAGATACTTCAAAATTTGAGACGTCAATCCAACAACATTACAACCTTTAAACAAACCATGGCAAACTGATCAAGAATTATGTACGACTTGTAGCTGAGTTACCTACTACCGATATAGCGGATTACTTGAAGCAGAACCAAATTTTGACATAGGAAATGGTGGAAAGAATTTTAAATAAAGAGACCTTAAAAGTTGGCAACAGACAACTTTTAACTATTTTATTTCGTCGAGGAAGCAAAGCTTTTCTTTGTTTAATAGACGGTTTACGTTTTCTGAATTGTAATGTATTAGTTTTTTTATTACAAACTAATCAAAAAAACAAAAAAAATAAAAATAAAAGTTAATGTAGCCTAATGCGTTATAATGTAATCATAGTAATAGTATAGCCAGTCACAAGCCTGGATAAATGCAGACTGACTTTTGTGTACACTAACAAATTGGGGGAAATGTACGCCAAAAAAATACGCGAAAATCTGTCAAAAAAAATAAAGACGTCATTAAAAAACATTTCACTGCATTTTCCGAAAATACTCGATGGAAATTAGGAAAGTTCACATCTTAGCACGACATTTTTTCAACGTGAAAGATAATTCAGCAGGAATTTTCTTCACGGAGGAAGATGGAGGGGTAGATTGGTTGTGGCGTGTTATTCAAGAAACTGTTAGCCTGTTCATCTGTGACTTCAAGGAATTTAGGAAGAGAGGAGGACAAACCCTTGTTGGGGAGCAGAATAGTCAGTTATTTCGATGGCTGTAATTGGTTGTTTCTTTTTGTATCCTGCTTTCTGATTGGTCTTGGGCACTTCCGATCGCGCATGCGCGCATTCCACCCCTTCCAGGGAAGCCCTACAGGTGACGTTTGATCGGATATTGCGTGAATAGTGTAAAGATATGAAAAATATGGAAGAAAAGTAAGTTGAATAGTGAAAAGATATGGAAAATATGGAAGAAAGGCAATTCCAATAGGGATAAGATATGGACAATATGGAAGAAAAGTAAGTTGAAATGTGAAAAGATATTGAAAATATGGAAGAAAAGTAAGTTGAAAAGTGAAAATATTTAGAAAAGACAGAAGAAAAGTAAGCTTAATAGTGAAAAGATATGGAAAATATGGAAGAAAGACAAGTTGAATTATGAAATGATTTAGAAAATATGGAAGAACAGTAGGTTGAATAATGAAATGATATGGAAAGAAAAGTAAGTTGAAATGTGAAATGATATGTAAAATATGGAAGAAACCAGAAGACAATATTAAAAAGATGGGGAAAATACAGAAGAAAATAGTAAAAAGATAGGGCGAATAGAGAAGAAAATTGTGAAATGATATGGAAAAAAGTCAAATAGTGAACAGATTTGGAAAATACACAAGAAAATAGTGAAAAGAAAGGGAAAATATCGAAGAAAATAGTGAAATGATTTGGAAAATATGGAAGAAAGGCAAGTTGAATGGTGAAAAGATTTGGAAAATATGGAAGAAAGACAAGTTGAATAGTGATAATATATGGATAAAATAGAAGAAAGACAAGTTGAATAATGAAAAGATATGGAAAATATGGAAGAAAGCCAACTTGAATAGTGAAAAGATATGGAAAATGCAGATGAAAAGTAGGTTGGAGTGTGAAATGATATGGAAGAAAAATAAGTTGAAATGTGAAATGATATGGAAAATATGGAAGAAACCAGAGGAAAATAGTAAAAAGATACGGAAAATAAAGAAGAAAATAGTTAAAAAAATAGAGAAAATACAGAATAAAATAGTAAAAAGATAAGGAAAATACAGAAGAAAATAGTAAAAAGATAGGGAAAATACAGAAGAAAATTGTGAAATGATATGGAAAATATGGAAGAAACCCAAGTTGAAAAGTGAAAAGATTTGGAAAAAGACAGAAGAAAAGTAGCTTGAATTGTGAAACGATAGGCAAAATATGGAAGAAAATTAAGTTGAATAGTGAAAAGATTGGAAAATACAGAAGAAAATAGTTAAATAATATGGAAAATATGGAAGAAAAGTAAGTTGAATATTGGAAAGATTTGGAAAATACAGAAGAAAGGTAAGTTGAATAGTGATAAGACAGGGAAAATATGGAAGAAAGGAAAGTTGAATAGTGAAAAGATATGAAAAATATTTAAGAAACCCAAGTTGAATAGTGATAAGATTTGGAAAATACAGAAAAAAATTGTGAAATGATATGGAAAATATGAAAGAAAGGCAAGTCGAATGGTGATAAGATATGGACAATATGGAAGAAAGGCAAGTTGAAAAATGAAAAGATATGAAAAAAATGTAAGAAACCCAAGTTGAAAAGTGCAAAGATATGGAAAATAGAGAAGAAAATAGTGAAAAGTTATCGAGATTATGGAAGAAAGGCAAGTCGAATAGGGAAAATATTAGGATAATACAGAAGAAAATTGTGAAAAGATATGAGAAATATGGAAAAAAAGTAGGTGGAATAGTGAAATGATATGGAAAATACAGAAGAAAATTTTAAAATGATATGGAAAATATGGAAGGAAAGTAAGTTGAAATGTGAAATGATATGTAAAATATGGAAGAAAAGTAGGTTGAATAGTGAAATGATATGTACAATATAGAAGAAAGGCAAGTTGCATAGGGAAAAGATATAGAAAATACAGAAGAAAATAGTGAACAGATATGGATATTATGGACGAAAAGGAAGTCGAATATTGAAAAGATATGGAAAATACAGAAGAAAATTGAGAAAAGATATGAAAAAGATGGAAGAAAAGTAAGTTGAAATGTCAAATGATATGGAAAATGCGGAAGAAAAGTACATGTAAGTTGAAATGTGAAATGATATGGAAAATATGGAAGAAAAGTAAGTTGAAATGTGAAATGATATGGAAAATATGGAAGACAAATAAGCTCAAATGTGAAATAATATGGAAAATATGGAAGAAAGGTAAGTTGAATAGTGAAAAGATATGAAAAATATGTACGAAAGGCAAGTTGAATAGTGAAAAGATATGGAAAATACAGAAGAAAATAGTGAACAGATATGGATATTATGGAAGAAAAGGAAGTCGAATATTGAAAAGATATGGAAAATACAGAAGAAATTTGAGAAAAGATATGAAAAAGATGGAAGAAAAGTAAGTTGAACAGTGAAATGATATAGAAAATGCGGAAGAAAAGTACATGTAAGTTGAAATGTGAAATGATATAGAAAATATGGAAGAAAAGTAAGTTGAAATGTGAAATGATATGGAAAATATGGAAGACAAATAAGCTCAAATGTGAAATAATATGGAAAATATGGAAGAAAGGTAAGTTGAATAGTGAAAAGATATGAACAATATGTACGAAAGGCAAGTTGAATAGTGAAAAGATATGGAAAATACAGAAAAAAATAGTGAAAAATATGGAAATTATGAAAGAAAGATAATTTGAATAGTGAAAAGATTTGGAAAATACAGAAGACAATTGTGAAATGATATGGAAAATAAGGATGCAATGTGAAATGATATGGAAAATATGGAAGAAAAGTAAGATGAAAAGTGAAAAGATATGGAAAATATGGAGGAAAAGTAATTTGAATAGTGAAAAGATGTGGAAAATATGGAAAAAGGAAAGTTGAAAAGTGAAAAGATATGAAAAATATGGAGGAAACCCAAGTTGAATAGTGATAAGATTTGGAAAATACAGAAAAAAATTGTGAAATGATATGGAAAATATGAAAGAAAGGCAAGTTGAAAAATGAAAAGATATGAAAAAAATGGAAGAAACCCAAGTTGAATAGTGCAAAGATATGGAAAATAGAGAAGAAAATAGTGAAAAGATATGGAGATTATGGAAGAAAGGCAAGTCGAATAGTGAAAATATTAGGATAATACAGAAGAAAATTGTGAAAAGATATGAGAAATATGGAAAAAAAAGTAGGTTGAATAGTGAAATGATATGGAAAATACAGAAGAAAATTTTTAAATGATATGGAAAATATGAAAGGAAAGTAAGTTGAAATGTGAAATGATATGTAAAATATGGAAGAAAGGCAAGTTGAAATGTGAAATGATATGGAAAATATGGAAGAAACCCAAGTTGAATAGTGAAAAGATTTGGAAAATGCAGAAGAAAATTGTGAAAAGATATGGAAAATATGGATGCAATGCGAAATGATATGGAAAATATGGAAGAAAAGTATGTTGAAAAGTGAAAAGATATGGAAAATATGGAGGAAAAGTAATTTGAATAGTGAAAAGATATGAAAAATAAGGAAGAAACCCAAGTTGAATAGTGATAAGATTTGGAAAATACAAAAGAAAATTATGAAATGATATAGAAAATATTGAAGAAAGGCAAGTCGAATGGTGATAAGATATGGACAATATGGAAGAAAGGCAAGTTGAATAGTGAAAAGATATGAAAAATATTGAAGAAAATATTGAAAAGATATGGAGATTATGGATGAAAGGCAAGTCGAATAGTGAAAATATTAGGAAAATACAGAAGAAAATTGTGAAATGATATGGAAAATATGGAAGGAAAGTAAGTTGAAATGTGAAATGATATGGAAATTATGGAAGAACCCCAAGTTTAATAGTGATAAGATTTGTAAAATACAGTAGAAAATTGTGAAATGATATGGAAAATGTGAAATAAAGCTTAAGGCAAGTCGAATGATGATAAGTTATGGACAATATGGAAGAGTGGCAAGTTGAATAGTGAAAAGATATGAAAAATATGGAAGAAACCCAAGTTGAATAGTGCAAAGATATGGAAAATAGAGAAGAAAATAGTGAAAGATATGGAGATTATGGAAGAAAGGCAATTCGAATAGTGAACATATTAGGATAATACAGAAGAAAATTGTGAAAAGATATGTGAAATATGGAAAAAAAGTAGGTTGAATAGTGAAATGATATGGAAAATACAGAAGAACATTTTGAAATGATATGGAAAATATGGAAGAAACCCAAGTTGAATAGTGAAAAGATTTGGAAAATACAGAAGAAAATTGTGAAATGATGTGGAAAATATGGAAGAAAAGTAAGTTGACTAGTGAAGATATATGGAAAAGGCAGAAGAAAAGTAGCTTGAATTGTGAAATGAAAGGGAAAATATGGAAGAAAATTAAGTTGAATAGTGAAAAGATTGGAAAATACAGAAGAACATAGTGAAATAATATGGAAAATATGGAAGAAAAGTAAGTTGAATATTGGAAAGATTTGGAAAATACAGAAGAAAGGTAAGTTGAATAGTGATAAGACAGGGAAAATATGAAAGAAAGGAAAGTTGAATAGTGAAATGATATGAAAAATATTTAAGAAACCCAAGTTGAATAGTGATAAGATTTGGAAAATACAGAAAAAAATTGTGAAATGATATGGAAAATATGAAAGAAAGGCAAGTCGAATGGTGATAAGATATGGACAATATGGAAGAAAGGCAAGTTGAAATATGAAAAGATATGAAAAAAATGGAAGAAACCCAAGTTGAATAGTGCAAAGATACGGAAAATAGAGAAGAAAATAGTGAAAAGTTATCGAGATTATGGAAGAAAGGCAAATCGAATAGGGAAAATATTAGGATAATACAGAAGAAAATTGTGAAAAGATATGAGAAATATGGAAAAAAGTAGGTTGAATAGTGAAATGATATGGAAAATACAGAAAAAAAATTTGAAATGATATGGAAAATATGGAAGGAAAGTAAGTTGAAATGTGAAATGATATGTAAAATATGGAAGAAAAGTAGGTTGAATAGTGAAATGATATGTACAATATAGAAGAAAGGCAAGTTGCATAGGGAAAAGATATAGAAAATACAGAAGAAATTAGTGAACAGATATGGATATTATGGAAGAAAAGGAAGTCGAATATTGAAAAGATATGGAAAATACAGAAGAAAATTGAGAAAAGATATGAAAAAGATGGAAGAAAAGTAAGTTGAACAGTGAAATGATACGGAAAATGCGGAAGAAAAGTACATGTAAGTTGAAATGTGAAATGATATGGAAAATATGGAAGAAAAGTAAGTTGAAATGTGAAATGATATGGAAAATATGGAAGACAAATAAGCTGAAATGTGAAATAATATGGAAAATGTGGAAGAAAGGTAAGTTGAATAGTGAAAAGATATGAAAAATATGTACGAAAGGCAAGTTGAATAGTGAAAAGTTATGGAAAATACAGAAGAAAATAGTGAACAGATATGGATATTATGGAAGAAAAGGAAGTCGAATATTGAAAAGATATGGAAAATACAGAAGAAAATTGAGAAAAGATATGAAAAAGATGGAAGAAAAGTAAGTTGAACAGTGAAATGATATGGAAAATGCGGAAGAAAAGTACATGTAAGTTGAAATGTGAAATGATATAGAAAATATGGAAGAAAAGTAAGTTTAAATGTGAAATGATATGGAAAATATGGAAGACAAATAAGCTCAAATGTGAAATAATATGGAAAATATGGAAGAAAGGTAAGTTGAATAGTGAAAAGATATGAACAATATGTACGAAAGGCAAGTTGAATAATGAAAAGATTTGGAAAATACAGAAGACAATTGTGAAATGATATGGAAAATAAGGATGCAATGTGAAATGATATGGAAAATATGGAAGAAAAGTAAGATGAAAAGTGAAAAGATATGGAAAATATGGAGGAAAAGTAATTTGAATAGTGAAAAGATGTGGAAAATATGGAAAAAAGGAAAGTTGAAAAGTGAAAAGATATGAAAAATATGGAGGAAACCCAAGTTGAATAGTGATAAGATTTGGAAAATACAGAAAAAAAATTGTGAAATGATATGGAAAATATGAAAGAAAGGCTAGTCGAATGGTGATAAGATATGGACAATATGGAAGAAAGGCAAGTTGAATAGTGCAAAGATATGGAAAATAGTGAAAAGATATGGAGATTATGGGAGAAAGGCAAGTCGAATAGTGAAAATATTAGGATAATAAAGAAGAAAATTGTGAAAAGATATGAGAAATATGGAAAAAAAGTAGGTTGAATAGTGAAATGATATGGAAAACACAGAAGAAAATTTTTAAATGATATGGAAAATATGGAAAGAAAGTAAGTTGAAATGTGTAATGATATGTAAAATATGGAAGAAAGGTAATTTGAATAGTGAAAAGATATGAAAAATAAGGAAGAAACCCAAGTTGAATAGTGATAAGATTTGGAAAATACAAAAGAAAATTACGAAATGACATGAGAAATATGGACGAAAAGTAGGTTGAATAGTGAAATGATATGGATAATACAGAAGAAAATTGTGAAATGATATGGAAAATATGGAAGGAAAGTAAGTTGAAATGTGAAATGATATGGAAAATATGGAAGAACCCCAAGTTGAATAGTGATAAGATTTGTAAAATACAGAAGAAAATTGTGAAATGATATGGAAAATATGAAAGAAAGCTTAAGGCAAGTCGAATGATGATAAGTTATGGACAATATGGAAGAAAGGCAAGTTGAATAGTGAAAAGATATGAAAAATATGGAAGAAACCCAAGTTGAATAGTGCAAAGATATGGAAAATAGAGAAGAAAATAGTGAAAAGATATGGAGATTATGGAAGAAAGGCAATTCGAATAGTGAAAATATTAGGATAATAAAGAAGAAAATTGTGAAAAGATATGTGAAATATGGAAAAAAGTAGGTTGAATAGTGAAATGATATGGAAAATACAGAAGAACATTTTGAAATAATATGGAAAATATGGAAGGAAAGTAAGTTGAAATGTGAAATGATATGTAAAATATGGAAGAAAGGCAAGTTGAAATGTGAAATGATATGGAAAATATGGAAGAAACCCAAGTTGAATAGTGAAAAGATTTGGAAAATGCAGAAGAAAATTGTGAAAAGATATGGAAATTTTGAAAGAAAGATAATTTGAATAGTGAAAAGATTTGGAAAATACAGAAGAAAATTGTGAATTGATATGGAAAATATGGATGCAATGCGAAATGATATGGAAAATATGGAAGAAAGGCAAGTTGAATTGTGAAAAGATATGAAAAATATTGAAGAAAATAGTGAAAAGATATGGAGATTATGGATGAAAGGCAAGTCGAATAGTGAAAATATTAGGAAAATACATAAGAAAATTAAGATATGAGAAATATGGACGAAAAGTAGGTTGAATAGTGAAATGATATGGAAAATACAGAAGAAAATTGTGAAATGATATGGAAAATATGGAAGGAAAGTAAGTTGAAATGTGAAATGATATGGAAAATATGGAAGAACCCCAAGTTGAATAGTGATAAGATTTGGAAAATACAGAAGAAAATTGTGAAATGATATGGAAAATATGAAAGAAAGGCAAGTCGAATGATGATAAGCTATGGACAATATGGAAGAAAGGCAAGTTGAATAGTGAAAAGATATGAAAACTATGGAAGAAACCCAAGTTGAATAGTGCAAAGATATGGAAAATAGAGAAGAAAATAGTGAAAAGATATGGAGATTATGGAAGAAAGGCAATTCGAATAGTGAAAATATTAGGATAATACAGAAGAAAATTGTGAAAAGATATGTGAAATATGGAAAACAAGTAGGTTGAATAGTGAAATGATATGGAAAATACAGAAGAACAATTTGAAATGATATGGAAAATATGGAAGGAAAGTAAGTTGAAATGTGAAATGATATGTAAAATATGGAAGAAAGGCAAGTTGAAATGTGAAATGATATGGAAAATATGGAAGAAACCCAAGTTGAATAGTGAAAAGATTTGGAAAATACAGAAGAAAATTGTGAAAAGATATGGAAATTATGAAAGAAAGATAATTTGAATAGTGAAAAGATTTGGAAAATACAGAAGAAAATTGTGAATTGATATGGAAAATATGGATGCAATGCGAAATGATATGGAAAATATGGAAGAAAAGTATGTTGAAAAGTGAAAAGATATGGAAAATATGGAGGAAAAGTAATTTGAATAGTGAAAAGATATGAAAAATAAGGAAGAAACCCAAGTTGAATAGTGATAAGATTTAGAAAATACAGAAGAAAATTATGAAATGATATGGAAAATATTGAAGAAAGGCAAGTCGAATGGTGATAAGATATAAACAATATGGAAGAAAGGCAAGTTGAATTGTGAAAAGATATGAAAAATATTGAAGAAAATAGTGAAAAGATATGGAGATTATGGATGAAAGGCAAGTCGAATAGTGAAAATATTAGGAAAATACATAAGAAAATTAAGATATGAGAAATATGGACGAAAAGTAGGTTGAATAGTGAAATGATATGGAAAAAAAAGAAGAAAATTGTGAAATGATATGGAAAATATGGAAGGAAAGTAAGTTGAAATGTGAAATGATATGGAAAATATGGAAGAACCCCAAGTTGAATAGTGATAAGATTTGGAAAATACAGAAGAAAATTGTGAAATGATATAGAAAAATGAAGGAAAGGCAAGTCGAATGATGATAAGTTATGGACAATATGGAAGAAAGGCAAGTTGAATAGTGAAAAGATATGAAAACTATGGAAGAAACCCAAGTTGAATAGTGCAAAGATATGGAAAATAGAGAAGAAAATAGTGAAAATATATGGAGATTATGGAAGAAAGGCAATTCGAATAGTGAAAATATTAGGATAATACAGAAGAAAATTGTGAAAAGATATGTGAAATATGGAAAAAAAGTAGGTTGAATAGTGAAATGATATGGAAAATACAGAAGAACATTTTGAAATGATATGGAAAATATGGAAGGAAAGTAAGTTGAAATGTGAAATGATATGTAAAATATGGAAGAAAGGCAAGTTGAAATGTGAAATGATATGGAAAATATGGAAGAAACCCAAGTTGAATAGTGAAAAGATTTGGAAAATGCAGAAGAAAATTGTGAAAAGATATGGAAATTATGAAAGAAAGATAATTTGAATAGTGAAAAGATTTGGAAAATACAGAAGAAAATTGTGAATTGATATGGAAAATATGGATGCAATGCGAAATGATATGGAAAATATGGAAGAAAAGTATGTTGAAAAGTGAAAAGATATGGAAAATATGGAGGAAAAGTAATTTGAATAGTGAAAAGATATGAAAAATAAGGAAGAAACCCAAGTTGAATAGTCATAAGATTTGGAAAATACAGAAGAAAATTATGAAATGATATGGAAAATATTGAAGAAAGGCAAGTCGAATGGTGATAAGATATGAACAATATGGAAGAAAGGCAAGTTGAATTGTGAAAAGATATGAAAAATATTGAAGAAAATAGTGAAAAGATATGGAGATTATGGATGAAAGGCAAGTCGAATAGTGAAAATATTAGGAAAATACATAAGAAAATTAAGATATGAGAAATATGGACGAAAAGTAGGTTGAATAGTGAAATGATATGGAAAAAAAAGAAGAAAATTGTGAAATGATATGGAAAATATGGAAGGAAAGTAAGTTGAAATGTGAAATGATATGGAAAATATGGAAGAACCCCAAGTTGAATAGTGATAAGATTTGGAAAATACAGAAGAAAATTGTGAAATGATATAGAAAAATGAAGGAAAGGCAAGTCGAATGATGATAAGTTATGGACAATATGGAAGAAAGGCAAGTTGAATAGTGAAAAGATATGAAAACTATGGAAGAAACCCAAGTTGAATAGTGCAAAGATATGGAAAATAGAGAAGAAAATAGTGAAAATATATGGAGATTATGGAAGAAAGGCAATTCGAATAGTGAAAATATTAGGATAATACAGAAGAAAATTGTGAAAAGATATGTGAAATATGGAAAAAAAGTAGGTTGAATAGTGAAATGATATGGAAAATACAGAAGAACATTTTGAAATGATATGGAAAATATGGAAGGAAAGTAAGTTGAAATGTGAAATGATATGTAAAATATGGAAGAAAGGCAAGTTGAAATGTGAAATGATATGGAAAATATGGAAGAAACCCAAGTTGAATAGTGAAAAGATTTGGAAAATGCAGAAGAAAATTGTGAAAAGATATGGAAATTATGAAAGAAAGATAATTTGAATAGTGAAAAGATTTGGAAAATACAGAAGAAAATTGTGAATTGATATGGAAAATATGGATGCAATGCGAAATGATATGGAAAATATGGAAGAAAAGTATGTTGAAAAGTGAAAAGATATGGAAAATATGGAGGAAAAGTAATTTGAATAGTGAAAAGATATGAAAAATAAGGAAGAAACCCAAGTTGAATAGTGATAAGATTTGGAAAATACAGAAGAAAATTATGAAATGATATGGAAAATATTGAAGAAAGGCAAGTCGAATGGTGATAAGATATGAACAATATGGAAGAAAGGCAAGTTGAATTGTGAAAAGATATGAAAAATATTGAAGAAAATAGTGAAAAGATATGGAGATTATGGATGAAAGGCAAGTCGAATAGTGAAAATATTAGGAAAATACATAAGAAAATTAAGATATGAGAAATATGGACGAAAAGTAGGTTGAATAGTGAAATGATATGGAAAATACAGAAGAAAATTGTGAAATGATATGGAAAATATGGAAGGAAAGTAAGTTGAAATGTGAAATGATATGGAAAATATGGAAGAACCCCAAGTTGAATAGTGATAAGATTTGGAAAATACAGAAGAAAATTGTGAAATGATATGGAAAATATGAAAGAAAGGCAAGTCGAATGATGATAAGCTATGGACAATATGGAAGAAAGGCAAGTTGAATAGTGAAAAGATATGAAAACTATGGAAGAAACCCAAGTTGAATAGTGCAAAGATATGGAAAATAGAGAAGAAAATAGTGAAAAGATATGGAGATTATGGAAGAAAGGCAATTCGAATAGTGAAAATATTAGGATAATACAGAAGAAAATTGTGAAAAGATATGTGAAATATGGAAAACAAGTAGGTTGAATAGTGAAATGATATGGAAAATACAGAAGAACATTTTGAAATGATATGGAAAATATGGAAGGAAAGTAAGTTGAAATGTGAAATGATATGTAAAATATGGAAGAAAGGCAAGTTGAAATGTGAAATGATATGGAAAATATGGAAGAAACCCAAGTTGAATAGTGAAAAGATTTGGAAAATACAGAAGAAAATTGTGAAAAGATATGGAAATTATGAAAGAAAGATAATTTGAATAGTGAAAAGATTTGGAAAATACAGAAGAAAATTATGAAATGATATAGAAAATATTGAAGAAAGGCAATTCCAATGGTGATAAGATATGAACAATATGGAAGAAAGGCAAGTTGAATAGTGAAAAGATATGAAAAATATTGAAGAAAATTGTGAAAAGATATGGAGATTATGGATGAAAGGCAAGTCGAATAGTGAAAATATTAGGAAAATACATAAGAAAATTAAGATATGAGAAATATGGACGAAAAGTAGGTTGAATAGTGAAATGATATGGAAAAAAAAGAAGAAAATTGTGAAATGATATGGAAAATATGGAAGGAAAGTAAGTTGAAATGTGAAATGATATGGAAAATATGGAAGAACCCCAAGTTGAATAGTGATAAGATTTGGAAAATACAGAAGAAAATTGTGAAATGATATGGAAAATATGAAAGAAAGGCAAGTCGAATGATGATAAGTTATGGACAATATGGAAGAAAGGCAAGTTGAATAGTGAAAAGATATGAAAACTATGGAAGAAACCCAAGTTGAATAGTGCAAAGATATGGAAAATAGAGAAGAAAATAATGAAAATATATGGAGATTATGGAAGAAAGGCAATTCGAATAGTGAAAATATTAGGATAATACAGAAGAAAATTGTGAAAAGATATGTGAAATATGGAAAAAAAGTAGGTTGAATAGTGAAATGATATGGAAAATACAGAAGAACATTTTGAAATGATATGGAAAATATGGAAGGAAAGTAAGTTGAAATGTGAAATGATATGTAAAATATGGAAGAAAGGCAAGTTGAAATGTGAAATGATATGGAAAATATGGAAGAAACCCAAGTTGAATAGTGAAAAGATTTGGAAAATGCGGAAGAAAATTGTGAAAAGATATGGAAATTATGAAAGAAAGATAATTTGAATAGTGAAAAGATTTGGAAAATACAGAAGAAAATTGTGAAATGATATGGAAAATAAGGATGCAATGTGAAATGATATGGAAAATATGGAAGAAAAGTAAGATGAAAAGTGAAAAGATATGGAAAATATGGAGGAAAAGTAATTTGAATAGTGAAAAGATGTGGAAAATATGGAAAAAAGGAAAGTTGAAAAGTGAAAAGATATGAAAAATATGGAGGAAACCCAAGTTGAATAGTGATAAGATTTGGAAAATACAGAAAAAAAATTGTGAAATGATATGGAAAATATGAAAGAAAGGCTAGTCGAATGGTGATAAGATATGGACAATATGGAAGAAAGGCAAGTTGAATAGTGCAAAGATATGGAAAATAGTGAAAAGATATGGAGATTATGGGAGAAAGGCAAGTCGAATAGTGAAAATATTAGGATAATAAAGAAGAAAATTGTGAAAAGATATGAGAAATATGGAAAAAAAGTAGGTTGAATAGTGAAATGATATGGAAAATACAGAAGAAAATTTTTAAATGATATGGAAAATATGGAAAGAAAGTAAGTTGAAATGTGTAATGATATGTAAAATATGGAAGAAAGGTAATTTGAATAGTGAAAAGATATGAAAAATAAGGAAGAAACCCAAGTTGAATAGTGATAAGATTTGGAAAATACAAAAGAAAATTACGAAATGACATGAGAAATATGGACGAAAAGTAGGTTGAATAGTGAAATGATATGGATAATACAGAAGAAAATTGTGAAATGATATGGAAAATATGGAAGGAAAGTAAGTTGAAATGTGAAATGATATGGAAAATATGGAAGAACCCCAAGTTGAATAGTGATAAGATTTGTAAAATACAGAAGAAAATTGTGAAATGATATGGAAAATATGAAAGAAAGCTTAAGGCAAGTCGAATGATGATAAGTTATGGACAATATGGAAGAAAGGCAAGTTGAATAGTGAAAAGATATGAAAAATATGGAAGAAACCCAAGTTGAATAGTGCAAAGATATGGAAAATAGAGAAGAAAATAGTGAAAAGATATGGAGATTATGGAAGAAAGGCAATTCGAATAGTGAAAATATTAGGATAATAAAGAAGAAAATTGTGAAAAGATATGTGAAATATGGAAAAAAGTAGGTTGAATAGTGAAATGATATGGAAAATACAGAAGAACATTTTGAAATAATATGGAAAATATGGAAGGAAAGTAAGTTGAAATGTGAAATGATATGTAAAATATGGAAGAAAGGCAAGTTGAAATGTGAAATGATATGGAAAATATGGAAGAAACCCAAGTTGAATAGTGAAAAGATTTGGAAAATGCAGAAGAAAATTGTGAAAAGATATGGAAATTTTGAAAGAAAGATAATTTGAATAGTGAAAAGATTTGGAAAATACAGAAGAAAATTGTGAATTGATATGGAAAATATGGATGCAATGCGAAATGATATGGAAAATATGGAAGAAAGGCAAGTTGAATTGTGAAAAGATATGAAAAATATTGAAGAAAATAGTGAAAAGATATGGAGATTATGGATGAAAGGCAAGTCGAATAGTGAAAATATTAGGAAAATACATAAGAAAATTAAGATATGAGAAATATGGACGAAAAGTAGGTTGAATAGTGAAATGATATGGAAAATACAGAAGAAAATTGTGAAATGATATGGAAAATATGGAAGGAAAGTAAGTTGAAATGTGAAATGATATGGAAAATATGGAAGAACCCCAAGTTGAATAGTGATAAGATTTGGAAAATACAGAAGAAAATTGTGAAATGATATGGAAAATATGAAAGAAAGGCAAGTCGAATGATGATAAGCTATGGACAATATGGAAGAAAGGCAAGTTGAATAGTGAAAAGATATGAAAACTATGGAAGAAACCCAAGTTGAATAGTGCAAAGATATGGAAAATAGAGAAGAAAATAGTGAAAAGATATGGAGATTATGGAAGAAAGGCAATTCGAATAGTGAAAATATTAGGATAATACAGAAGAAAATTGTGAAAAGATATGTGAAATATGGAAAACAAGTAGGTTGAATAGTGAAATGATATGGAAAATACAGAAGAACATTTTGAAATGATATGGAAAATATGGAAGGAAAGTAAGTTGAAATGTGAAATGATATGTAAAATATGGAAGAAAGGCAAGTTGAAATGTGAAATGATATGGAAAATATGGAAGAAACCCAAGTTGAATAGTGAAAAGATTTGGAAAATACAGAAGAAAATTGTGAAAAGATATGGAAATTATGAAAGAAAGATAATTTGAATAGTGAAAAGATTTGGAAAATACAGAAGAAAATTGTGAATTGATATGGAAAATATGGATGCAATGCGAAATGATATGGAAAATATGGAAGAAAAGTATGTTGAAAAGTGAAAAGATATGGAAAATATGGAGGAAAAGTAATTTGAATAGTGAAAAGATATGAAAAATAAGGAAGAAACCCAAGTTGAATAGTGATAAGATTTAGAAAATACAGAAGAAAATTATGAAATGATATGGAAAATATTGAAGAAAGGCAAGTCGAATGGTGATAAGATATAAACAATATGGAAGAAAGGCAAGTTGAATTGTGAAAAGATATGAAAAATATTGAAGAAAATAGTGAAAAGATATGGAGATTATGGATGAAAGGCAAGTCGAATAGTGAAAATATTAGGAAAATACATAAGAAAATTAAGATATGAGAAATATGGACGAAAAGTAGGTTGAATAGTGAAATGATATGGAAAAAAAAGAAGAAAATTGTGAAATGATATGGAAAATATGGAAGGAAAGTAAGTTGAAATGTGAAATGATATGGAAAATATGGAAGAACCCCAAGTTGAATAGTGATAAGATTTGGAAAATACAGAAGAAAATTGTGAAATGATATAGAAAAATGAAGGAAAGGCAAGTCGAATGATGATAAGTTATGGACAATATGGAAGAAAGGCAAGTTGAATAGTGAAAAGATATGAAAACTATGGAAGAAACCCAAGTTGAATAGTGCAAAGATATGGAAAATAGAGAAGAAAATAGTGAAAATATATGGAGATTATGGAAGAAAGGCAATTCGAATAGTGAAAATATTAGGATAATACAGAAGAAAATTGTGAAAAGATATGTGAAATATGGAAAAAAAGTAGGTTGAATAGTGAAATGATATGGAAAATACAGAAGAACATTTTGAAATGATATGGAAAATATGGAAGGAAAGTAAGTTGAAATGTGAAATGATATGTAAAATATGGAAGAAAGGCAAGTTGAAATGTGAAATGATATGGAAAATATGGAAGAAACCCAAGTTGAATAGTGAAAAGATTTGGAAAATGCAGAAGAAAATTGTGAAAAGATATGGAAATTATGAAAGAAAGATAATTTGAATAGTGAAAAGATTTGGAAAATACAGAAGAAAATTGTGAATTGATATGGAAAATATGGATGCAATGCGAAATGATATGGAAAATATGGAAGAAAAGTATGTTGAAAAGTGAAAAGATATGGAAAATATGGAGGAAAAGTAATTTGAATAGTGAAAAGATATGAAAAATAAGGAAGAAACCCAAGTTGAATAGTGATAAGATTTGGAAAATACAGAAGAAAATTATGAAATGATATGGAAAATATTGAAGAAAGGCAAGTCGAATGGTGATAAGATATGAACAATATGGAAGAAAGGCAAGTTGAATTGTGAAAAGATATGAAAAATATTGAAGAAAATAGTGAAAAGATATGGAGATTATGGATGAAAGGCAAGTCGAATAGTGAAAATATTAGGAAAATACATAAGAAAATTAAGATATGAGAAATATGGACGAAAAGTAGGTTGAATAGTGAAATGATATGGAAAATACAGAAGAAAATTGTGAAATGATATGGAAAATATGGAAGGAAAGTAAGTTGAAATGTGAAATGATATGGAAAATATGGAAGAACCCCAAGTTGAATAGTGATAAGATTTGGAAAATACAGAAGAAAATTGTGAAATGATATGGAAAATATGAAAGAAAGGCAAGTCGAATGATGATAAGCTATGGACAATATGGAAGAAAGGCAAGTTGAATAGTGAAAAGATATGAAAACTATGGAAGAAACCCAAGTTGAATAGTGCAAAGATATGGAAAATAGAGAAGAAAATAGTGAAAAGATATGGAGATTATGGAAGAAAGGCAATTCGAATAGTGAAAATATTAGGATAATACAGAAGAAAATTGTGAAAAGATATGTGAAATATGGAAAACAAGTAGGTTGAATAGTGAAATGATATGGAAAATACAGAAGAACATTTTGAAATGATATGGAAAATATGGAAGGAAAGTAAGTTGAAATGTGAAATGATATGTAAAATATGGAAGAAAGGCAAGTTGAAATGTGAAATGATATGGAAAATATGGAAGAAACCCAAGTTGAATAGTGAAAAGATTTGGAAAATACAGAAGAAAATTGTGAAAAGATATGGAAATTATGAAAGAAAGATAATTTGAATAGTGAAAAGATTTGGAAAATACAGAAGAAAATTATGAAATGATATAGAAAATATTGAAGAAAGGCAATTCCAATGGTGATAAGATATGAACAATATGGAAGAAAGGCAAGTTGAATAGTGAAAAGATATGAAAAATATTGAAGAAAATTGTGAAAAGATATGGAGATTATGGATGAAAGGCAAGTCGAATAGTGAAAATATTAGGAAAATACATAAGAAAATTAAGATATGAGAAATATGGACGAAAAGTAGGTTGAATAGTGAAATGATATGGAAAAAAAAGAAGAAAATTGTGAAATGATATGGAAAATATGGAAGGAAAGTAAGTTGAAATGTGAAATGATATGGAAAATATGGAAGAACCCCAAGTTGAATAGTGATAAGATTTGGAAAATACAGAAGAAAATTGTGAAATGATATGGAAAATATAAAAGAAAGGCAAGTCGAATGATGATAAGTTATGGACAATATGGAAGAAAGGCAAGTTGAATAGTGAAAAGATATGAAAACTATGGAAGAAACCCAAGTTGAATAGTGCAAAGATATGGAAAATAGAGAAGAAAATAATGAAAATATATGGAGATTATGGAAGAAAGGCAATTCGAATAGTGAAAATATTAGGATAATACAGAAGAAAATTGTGAAAAGATATGTGAAATATGGAAAAAAAGTAGGTTGAATAGTGAAATGATATGGAAAATACAGAAGAACATTTTGAAATGATATGGAAAATATGGAAGGAAAGTAAGTTGAAATGTGAAATGATATGTAAAATATGGAAGAAAGGCAAGTTGAAATGTGAAATGATATGGAAAATATGGAAGAAACCCAAGTTGAATAGTGAAAAGATTTGGAAAATGCGGAAGAAAATTGTGAAAAGATATGGAAATTATGAAAGAAAGATAATTTGAATAGTGAAAAGATTTGGAAAATACAGAAGAAAATTATGAAATGATATAGAAAATATTGAAGAAAGGCAATTCGAATGGTGATAAGATATGAACAATATGGAAGAAAGGCAAGTTGAATAGTGAAAAGATATGAAAAATATTGAAGAAAATTGTGAAAAGATATGGAGATTATGGATGAAAGGCAAGTCGAATAGTGAAAATATTAGGAAAATACAGAAGAAAATTGTGAAAAGATATGTGAAATATGGAAAAAAAGTAGGTTGAATAGTGAAATAATATGGAAAATATGGAAGAAACCCAAGTTGAATAGTGAAAAGATTTGGAAAATGCAGAAGAAAATTGTGAAAAGATATGGAAATTATGAAAGAAAGATAATTTGAATAGTGAAAAGATTTGGAAAATACAGAAGAAAATTGTGAATTCATATGGAAAATATGGATGCAATGCGAAATGATATGGAAAATATGGAAGAAAAGTATGTTGAAAAGTGATAAGATATGGAAAATATGGAGGAAAAGTAATTTGAATAGTGAAAAGATATGAAAAATAAGGAAGAAACCCAAGTTGAATAGTGATAAGATTTGAAAAATACAGAAGAAAATTATGAAAAGATATGAGAAATATGGACGAAAAGTAGGTTGAATAGTGAAATGATATGGATAATACAGAAGAAAATTGTGAAATGATATGGAAAATATGGAAGGAAAGTAAGTTGAAATGTGAAATGATATGGAAAATATGGAAGAACCCCAAGTTGAATAGTGATAAGATTTGTAAAATACAGAAGAAAATTATGGAAGAAAGGCAATTCGAATAGTGAAAATATTAGGATAATACAGAAGAAAATTGTGAAAAGATATGTGAAATATGGAAAAAAAGTAGGTTGAATAGTGAAATGATATGGAAAATACAGAAGAACATTTTGAAATGATATGGAAAATATGGAAGGAAAGTAAGTTGAAATGTGAAATGATATGTAAAATATGGAAGAAAGGCAAGTTGAAATGTGAAATGATATGGAAAATATGGAAGAAACCCAAGTTGAATAGTGAAAAGATTTGGAAAATGCAGAAAAAAATTGTGAAAAGATATGGAAATTATGAAAGAAAGATAATTTGAATAGTGAAAAGATTTGGAAAATACAGAAGAAAATTGTGAATTGATATGGAAAATATGGAAGAAAAGTATGTTGAAAAGTGAAAAGATATGGAAAATATGGAGGAAAAGTAATTTGAATAGTGAAAAGATATGAAAAATAAGGAAGAAACCCAAGTTGAATAGTGATAAGATTTGGAAAATACAGAAGAAAATTATGAAAAGATATGAGAAATATGGACGAAAAGTAGGTTGAATAGTGAAATGATATGGAAAATACAGAAGAAGATTGTGAAATGATATGGAAGATATGGAAGGAAAGTAAGTTGAAATGTGAAATGATATGGAAAATATGGAAGAAAAGTAGGTTGAATAGTGAAATGATATGTACAATATAGAAGATAGGCAAGTTGCATAGGGAAAAGGTTTGGAAAATGCAGAAGAAAATGGTGAAAAGATATGAAAAATATGGAAGAAAAGTAGGTTGAATAGTGAAATGATATGTACAATATAGAAGAAAGGCAAGTTGCATAGTGAAAAGTTATGGAAAATACAGAAGAAAATAGTGAACAGATATTGATATTATGGAAGAAAAGGAAGTCGAATATTGAAAAGATATGGAAAATACAGAAGAAAATTGAGAAATGATATGAAAAAGATGGAAGAAAAGTAAGTTGAACAGTGAAATGATATGGAAAATGCGGAAGAAAAGTACATGTAAGTTGAAATGTGAAATGATATAGAAAATATTGAAGAAAAGTAAGTTTAAATGTGAAATAATATGGAAAATATGGAAGAAAGGTAAGTTGAATAGTGAAAAGATATGAACAATATGTACGAAAGGCAAGGTGAATAGTGAAAAGATTTGGAAAATACAGAAGAAAATTGTGAAATGATATGGAAAATAAGGATGCAATGTGAAATGATATGGACAATATGGAAGAAAGACAAGTTGAAAAATGAAAAGATATGAAAAAATGGAAGAAACCCAAGTTGAATAGTGCAAAGATATGGAAAATAGTGAAAAGATATGGAGATTATGGAAGAAAGGCAAGTCGAATAGTGAAAATATTAGGATAATAAAGAAGAAAATTGTGAAAAGATATGAGAAATATGGAAAAAAAGTAGGTTGAATAGTGAAATGATATGGAAAATACAGAAGAAAATTTTTAAATGATATGGAAAATATGGAAAGAAAATAAGTTGAAATGTGTAATGATATGTAAAATATGGAAGATAGGCAAGTTGAAATGTGACATGATATGGAAAATATGGAAGAAACCCAAGTTGAATAGTGAAAAGATGTGGAAAATGCAGAAGAAAATTGTGAAAAGATATGGAAAATATGGATGCAATGCGAAATGATATGGAAAATATGGAAGAAAAGTATGTTGAAAAGTGAAAAGATATGGAAAATATATAGGAAAGGTAATTTGAATAGTGAAAAGATATGAAAAATAAGGAAGAAACCCAAGTTGAATAGTGATAAGATTTGGAAAATACAGAAGAAAATTATGAAATGATATAGAAAATATTGAAGAAAGGCAAGTCGAATGGTGATAAGATATGAACAATATGGAAGAAAGGCAAGTTGAATAGTGAAAAGATATGAAAAATATTGAAGAAAATTGTGAAAAGATATGGAGATTATGGATGAAAGGCAAGTCGAATAGTGAAAATATTAGGAAAATACAGAAGAAAATTGTGAAAAGATATGTGAAATATGGAAAAAAAGTAGGTTGAATAGTGAAATAATATGGAAAATATGGAAGAAACCCAAGTTGAATAGTGAAAAGATTTGGAAAATGCAGAAGAAAATTGTGAAAAGATATGGAAATTATGAAAGAAAGATAATTTGAATAGTGAAAAGATTTGGAAAATACAGAAGAAAATTGTGAATTGATATGGAAAATATGGATGCAATGCGAAATGATATGGAGAATATGGAAGAAAAGTATGTTGAAAAGTGATAAGATATGGAAAATATGGAGGAAAAGTAATTTGATTAGTGAAAAGATATGAAAAATAAGGAAGAAACCCAAGTTGAATAGTGATAAGATTTGAAAAATACAGAAGAAAATTATGAAAAGATATGAGAAATATGGACGAAAAGTAGGTTGAATAGTGAAATGATATGGATAATACAGAAGAAAATTGTGAAATGATATGGAAAATATGGAAGGAAAGTAAGTTGAAATGTGAAATGATATGGAAAATATGGAAGAACCCCAAGTTGAATAGTGATAAGATTTGTAAAATACAGAAGAAAATTGTGAAATGATATGGAAAATATGAAAGAAAGCTTAAGGCAAGTCGAATGATGATAAGTTATGGACAATATGGAAGAAAGGCAAGTTGAATAGTGAAAAGATATGAAAAATATGGAAGAAACCGAAGTTGAATAGTGCAAAGATATGGAAAATAGAGAAGAAAATAGTGAAAATATATGGAGATTATGGAAGAAAGGCAATTCGAATAGTGAAAATATTAGGATAATACAGAAGAAAATTGTGAAAAGATATGTGAAATATGGAAAAAAAGTAGGTTGAATAGTGAAATGATATGGAAAATACAGAAGAACATTTTGAAATGATATGGAAATTATGAAAGAAAGATAATTTGAATAGTGAAAAGATTTGGAAAATACAGAAGAAAATTGTGAATTGATATGGAAAATATGGATGCAATGCGAAATGATATGGAAAATATGGAAGAAAAGTATGTTGAAAGGTGAAAAGATATGGAAAATATGGAGGAAAAGTAATTTGAATAGTGAAAAGATATGAAAAATAAGGAAGAAACCCAAGTTGAATAGTGATAAGATTTGGAAAATACAGAAGAAAATTATGAAATGATATGGAAAATATTGAAGAAAGGCAAGTCGAATGGTGATAAGATATGAACAATATGGAAGAAAGGCAAGTTGAATTGTGAAAAGATATGAAAAATATTGAAGAAAATAGTGAAAAGATATGGAGATTATGGATGAAAGGCAAGTCGAATAGTGAAAATATTAGGAAAATACATAAGAAAATTAAGATATGAGAAATATGGACGAAAAGTAGGTTGAATAGTGAAATGATATGGAAAATACAGAAGAAAATTGTGAAATGATATGGAAAATATGGAAGGAAAGTAAGTTGAAATGTGAAATGATATGGAAAATATGGAGGAAAAGTAATTTGAATAGTGAAAAGATATGAAAAATAAGGAAGAAACCCAAGTTGAATAGTGATAAGATTTGAAAAATACAGAAGAAAATTATGAAAAGATATGAGAAATATGGACGAAAAGTAGGTTGAATAGTGAAATGATATGGATAATACAGAAGAAAATTGTGAAATGATATGGAAAATATGGAAGGAAAGTAAGTTGAAATGTGAAATGATATGGAAAATATGGAAGAACCCCAAGTTGAATAGTGATAAGATTTGTAAAATACAGAAGAAAATTATGGAAGAAAGGCAATTCGAATAGTGAAAATATTAGGATAATACAGAAGAAAATTGTGAAAAGATATGTGAAATATGGAAAAAAAGTAGGTTGAATAGTGAAATGATATGGAAAATACAGAAGAACATTTTGAAATGATATGGAAAATATGGAAGGAAAGTAAGTTGAAATGTGAAATGATATGTAAAATATGGAAGAAAGGCAAGTTGAAATGTGAAATGATATGGAAAATATGGAAGAAACCCAAGTTGAATAGTGAAAAGATTTGGAAAATGCAGAAAAAAATTGTGAAAAGATATGGAAATTATGAAAGAAAGATAATTTGAATAGTGAAAAGATTTGGAAAATACAGAAGAAAATTGTGAATTGATATGGAAAATATGGAAGAAAAGTATGTTGAAAAGTGAAAAGATATGGAAAATATGGAGGAAAAGTAATTTGAATAGTGAAAAGATATGAAAAATAAGGAAGAAACCCAAGTTGAATAGTGATAAGATTTGGAAAATACAGAAGAAAATTATGAAAAGATATGAGAAATATGGACGAAAAGTAGGTTGAATAGTGAAATGATATGGAAAATACAGAAGAAGATTGTGAAATGATATGGAAGATATGGAAGGAAAGTAAGTTGAAATGTGAAATGATATGGAAAATATGGAAGAAAAGTAGGTTGAATAGTGAAATGATATGTACAATATAGAAGATAGGCAAGTTGCATAGGGAAAAGGTTTGGAAAATGCAGAAGAAAATGGTGAAAAGATATGAAAAATATGGAAGAAAAGTAGGTTGAATAGTGAAATGATATGTACAATATAGAAGAAAGGCAAGTTGCATAGTGAAAAGTTATGGAAAATACAGAAGAAAATAGTGAACAGATATTGATATTATGGAAGAAAAGGAAGTCGAATATTGAAAAGATATGGAAAATACAGAAGAAAATTGAGAAATGATATGAAAAAGATGGAAGAAAAGTAAGTTGAACAGTGAAATGATATGGAAAATGCGGAAGAAAAGTACATGTAAGTTGAAATGTGAAATGATATAGAAAATATTGAAGAAAAGTAAGTTTAAATGTGAAATAATATGGAAAATATGGAAGAAAGGTAAGTTGAATAGTGAAAAGATATGAACAATATGTACGAAAGGCAAGGTGAATAGTGAAAAGATTTGGAAAATACAGAAGAAAATTGTGAAATGATATGGAAAATAAGGATGCAATGTGAAATGATATGGACAATATGGAAGAAAGACAAGTTGAAAAATGAAAAGATATGAAAAAATGGAAGAAACCCAAGTTGAATAGTGCAAAGATATGGAAAATAGTGAAAAGATATGGAGATTATGGAAGAAAGATAATTTGAATAGTGAAAAGATTTGGAAAATACAGAAGAAAATTGTGAATTGATATGGAAAATATGGATGCAATGCGAAATGATATGGAAAATATGGAAGAAAAGTATGTTGAAAAGTGAAAAGATATGGAAAATATGGAGGAAAAGTAATTTGAATAGTGAAAAGATATGAAAAATAAGGAAGAAACCCAAGTTGAATAGTGATAAGATTTGGAAAATACAGAAGAAAATTATGAAATGATATGGAAAATTTTGAAGAAAGGCAAGTCGAATGGTGATAAGATATGAACAATATGGAAGAAAGGCAAGTTGAATTGTGAAAAGATATGAAAAATATTGAAGAAAATAGTGAAAAGATATGGAGATTATGGATGAAAGGCAAGTCGAATAGTGAAAATATTAGGAAAATACATAAGAAAATTAAGATATGAGAAATATGGACGAAAAGTAGGTTGAATAGTGAAATGATATGGAAAATACAGAAGAAAATTGTGAAATGATATGGAAAATATGGAAGGAAAGTAAGTTGAAATGTGAAATGATATGGAAAATATGGAGGAAAAGTAATTTGAATAGTGAAAAGATATGAAAAATAAGGAAGAAACCCAAGTTGAATAGTGATAAGATTTGAAAAATACAGAAGAAAATTATGAAAAGATATGAGAAATATGGACGAAAAGTAGGTTGAATAGTGAAATGATATGGATAATACAGAAGAAAATTGTGAAATGATATGGAAAATATGGAAGGAAAGTAAGTTGAAATGTGAAATGATATGGAAAATATGGAAGAACCCCAAGTTGAATAGTGATAAGATTTGTAAAATACAGAAGAAAATTATGGAAGAAAGGCAATTCGAATAGTGAAAATATTAGGATAATACAGAAGAAAATTGTGAAAAGATATGTGAAATATGGAAAAAAAGTAGGTTGAATAGTGAAATGATATGGAAAATACAGAAGAACATTTTGAAATGATATGGAAAATATGGAAGGAAAGTAAGTTGAAATGTGAAATGATATGTAAAATATGGAAGAAAGGCAAGTTGAAATGTGAAATGATATGGAAAATATGGAAGAAACCCAAGTTGAATAGTGAAAAGATTTGGAAAATGCAGAAAAAAATTGTGAAAAGATATGGAAATTATGAAAGAAAGATAATTTGAATAGTGAAAAGATTTGGAAAATACAGAAGAAAATTGTGAATTGATATGGAAAATATGGAAGAAAAGTATGTTGAAAAGTGAAAAGATATGGAAAATATGGAGGAAAAGTAATTTGAATAGTGAAAAGATATGAAAAATAAGGAAGAAACCCAAGTTGAATAGTGATAAGATTTGGAAAATACAGAAGAAAATTATGAAAAGATATGAGAAATATGGACGAAAAGTAGGTTGAATAGTGAAATGATATGGAAAATACAGAAGAAGATTGTGAAATGATATGGAAGATATGGAAGGAAAGTAAGTTGAAATGTGAAATGATATGGAAAATATGGAAGAAAAGTAGGTTGAATAGTGAAATGATATGTACAATATAGAAGATAGGCAAGTTGCATAGGGAAAAGGTTTGGAAAATGCAGAAGAAAATGGTGAAAAGATATGAAAAATATGGAAGAAAAGTAGGTTGAATAGTGAAATGATATGTACAATATAGAAGAAAGGCAAGTTGCATAGTGAAAAGTTATGGAAAATACAGAAGAAAATAGTGAACAGATATTGATATTATGGA
Source organism: Bathymodiolus brooksi (assembly GCA_963680875.1). Lineage (NCBI taxonomy): Eukaryota > Metazoa > Mollusca > Bivalvia > Mytilida > Modiolidae > Bathymodiolus > Bathymodiolus brooksi. Next base: position 79,252,217 of record OY804584.1, read on the forward strand.
AGAAAAGGAAGTCGAATATTGAAAAGATATGGAAAATACAGAAGAAAATTGAGAAATGATATGAAAAAGATGGAAGAAAAGTAAGTTGAACAGTGAAATGATATGGAAAATGCGGAAGAAAAGTACATGTAAGTTGAAATGTGAAATGATATAGAAAATATTGAAGAAAAGTAAGTTTAAATGTGAAATAATATGGAAAATATGGAAGAAAGGTAAGTTGAATAGTGAAAAGATATGAACAATATGTACGAAAGGCAAGGTGAATAGTGAAAAGATTTGGAAAATACAGAAGAAAATTGTGAAATGATATGGAAAATAAGGATGCAATGTGAAATGATATGGACAATATGGAAGAAAGACAAGTTGAAAAATGAAAAGATATGAAAAAATGGAAGAAACCCAAGTTGAATAGTGCAAAGATATGGAAAATAGTGAAAAGATATGGAGATTATGGAAGAAAGGCAAGTCGAATAGTGAAAATATTAGGATAATAAAGAAGAAAATTGTGAAAAGATATGAGAAATATGGAAAAAAAGTAGGTTGAATAGTGAAATGATATGGAAAATACAGAAGAAAATTTTTAAATGATATGGAAAATATGGAAAGAAAATAAGTTGAAATGTGTAATGATATGTAAAATATGGAAGATAGGCAAGTTGAAATGTGACATGATATGGAAAATATGGAAGAAACCCAAGTTGAATAGTGAAAAGATGTGGAAAATGCAGAAGAAAATTGTGAAAAGATATGGAAAATATGGATGCAATGCGAAATGATATGGAAAATATGGAAGAAAAGTATGTTGAAAAGTGAAAAGATATGGAAAATATATAGGAAAGGTAATTTGAATAGTGAAAAGATATGAAAAATAAGGAAGAAACCCAAGTTGAATAGTGATAAGATTTGGAAAATACAGAAGAAAATTATGAAATGATATGGAAAATATTGAAGAAAGGCAAGTCGAATGGTGATAAGATATGAACAATATGGAAGAAAGGCAAGTTGAATTGTGAAAAGATATGAAAAATATTGAAGAAAATAGTGAAAAGATATGGAAATTATGAAAGAAAGATAATTTGAATAGTGAAAAGATTTGGAAAATACAGAAGAAAATTGTGAATTGATATGGAAAATATGGATGCAATGCGAAATGATATGGAAAATATGGAAGAAAAGTATGTTGAAAAGTGAAAAGATATGGAAAATATGGAGGAAAAGTAATTTGAATAGTGAAAAGATATGAAAAATAAGGAAGAAACCCAAGTTGAATAGTGATAAGATTTGGAAAATACAGAAGAAAATTATGAAATGATATGGAAAATTTTGAAGAAAGGCAAGTCGAATGGTGATAAGATATGAACAATATGGAAGAAAGGCAAGTTGAATTGTGAAAAGATATGAAAAATATTGAAGAAAATAGTGAAAAGATATGGAGATTATGGATGAAAGGCAAGTCGAATAGTGAAAATATTAGGAAAATACATAAGAAAATTAAGATATGAGAAATATGGACGAAAAGTAGGTTGAATAGTGAAATGATATGGAAAATACAGAAGAAAATTGTGAAATGATATGGAAAATATGGAAGGAAAGTAAGTTGAAATGTGAAATGATATGGAAAATATGGAGGAAAAGTAATTTGAATAGTGAAAAGATATGAAAAATAAGGAAGAAACCCAAGTTGAATAGTGATAAGATTTGAAAAATACAGAAGAAAATTATGAAAAGATATGAGAAATATGGACGAAAAGTAGGTTGAATAGTGAAATGATATGGATAATACAGAAGAAAATTGTGAAATGATATGGAAAATATGGAAGGAAAGTAAGTTGAAATGTGAAATGATATGGAAAATATGGAAGAACCCCAAGTTGAATAGTGATAAGATTTGTAAAATACAGAAGAAAATTATGGAAGAAAGGCAATTCGAATAGTGAAAATATTAGGATAATACAGAAGAAAATTGTGAAAAGATATGTGAAATATGGAAAAAAAGTAGGTTGAATAGTGAAATGATATGGAAAATACAGAAGAACATTTTGAAATGATATGGAAAATATGGAAGGAAAGTAAGTTGAAATGTGAAATGATATGTAAAATATGGAAGAAAGGCAAGTTGAAATGTGAAATGATATGGAAAATATGGAAGAAACCCAAGTTGAATAGTGAAAAGATTTGGAAAATGCAGAAAAAAATTGTGAAAAGATATGGAAATTATGAAAGAAAGATAATTTGAATAGTGAAAAGATTTGGAAAATACAGAAGAAAATTGTGAATTGATATGGAAAATATGGAAGAAAAGTATGTTGAAAAGTGAAAAGATATGGAAAATATGGAGGAAAAGTAATTTGAATAGTGAAAAGATATGAAAAATAAGGAAGAAACCCAAGTTGAATAGTGATAAGATTTGGAAAATACAGAAGAAAATTATGAAAAGATATGAGAAATATGGACGAAAAGTAGGTTGAATAGTGAAATGATATGGAAAATACAGAAGAAAATTTTTAAATGATATGGAAAATATGGAAAGAAAATAAGTTGAAATGTGTAATGATATGTAAAATATGGAAGATAGGCAAGTTGAAATGTGACATGATATGGAAAATATGGAAGAAACCCAAGTTGAATAGTGAAAAGATGTGGAAAATGCAGAAGAAAATTGTGAAAAGATATGGAAAATATGGATGCAATGCGAAATGATATGGAAAATATGGAAGAAAAGTATGTTGAAAAGTGAAAAGATATGGAAAATATATAGGAAAGGTAATTTGAATAGTGAAAAGATATGAAAAATAAGGAAGAAACCCAAGTTGAATAGTGATAAGATTTGGAAAATACAGAAGAAAATTATGAAATGATATGGAAAATATTGAAGAAAGGCAAGTCGAATGGTGATAAGATATGAACAATATGGAAGAAAGGCAAGTTGAATTGTGAAAAGATATGAAAAATATTGAAGAAAATAGTGAAAAGATATGGAAATTATGAAAGAAAGATAATTTGAATAGTGAAAAGATTTGGAAAATACAGAAGAAAATTGTGAATTGATATGGAAAATATGGATGCAATGCGAAATGATATGGAAAATATGGAAGAAAAGTATGTTGAAAAGTGAAAAGATATGGAAAATATGGAGGAAAAGTAATTTGAATAGTGAAAAGATATGAAAAATAAGGAAGAAACCCAAGTTGAATAGTGATAAGATTTGGAAAATACAGAAGAAAATTATGAAATGATATGGAAAATTTTGAAGAAAGGCAAGTCGAATGGTGATAAGATATGAACAATATGGAAGAAAGGCAAGTTGAATTGTGAAAAGATATGAAAAATATTGAAGAAAATAGTGAAAAGATATGGAGATTATGGATGAAAGGCAAGTCGAATAGTGAAAATATTAGGAAAATACATAAGAAAATTAAGATATGAGAAATATGGACGAAAAGTAGGTTGAATAGTGAAATGATATGGAAAATACAGAAGAAAATTGTGAAATGATATGGAAAATATGGAAGGAAAGTAAGTTGAAATGTGAAATGATATGGAAAATATGGAGGAAAAGTAATTTGAATAGTGAAAAGATATGAAAAATAAGGAAGAAACCCAAGTTGAATAGTGATAAGATTTGAAAAATACAGAAGAAAATTATGAAAAGATATGAGAAATATGGACGAAAAGTAGGTTGAATAGTGAAATGATATGGATAATACAGAAGAAAATTGTGAAATGATATGGAAAATATGGAAGGAAAGTAAGTTGAAATGTGAAATGATATGGAAAATATGGAAGAACCCCAAGTTGAATAGTGATAAGATTTGTAAAATACAGAAGAAAATTATGGAAGAAAGGCAATTCGAATAGTGAAAATATTAGGATAATACAGAAGAAAATTGTGAAAAGATATGTGAAATATGGAAAAAAAGTAGGTTGAATAGTGAAATGATATGGAAAATACAGAAGAACATTTTGAAATGATATGGAAAATATGGAAGGAAAGTAAGTTGAAATGTGAAATGATATGTAAAATATGGAAGAAAGGCAAGTTGAAATGTGAAATGATATGGAAAATATGGAAGAAACCCAAGTTGAATAGTGAAAAGATTTGGAAAATGCAGAAAAAAATTGTGAAAAGATATGGAAATTATGAAAGAAAGATAATTTGAATAGTGAAAAGATTTGGAAAATACAGAAGAAAATTGTGAATTGATATGGAAAATATGGAAGAAAAGTATGTTGAAAAGTGAAAAGATATGGAAAATATGGAGGAAAAGTAATTTGAATAGTGAAAAGATATGAAAAATAAGGAAGAAACCCAAGTTGAATAGTGATAAGATTTGGAAAATACAGAAGAAAATTATGAAAAGATATGAGAAATATGGACGAAAAGTAGGTTGAATAGTGAAATGATATGGAAAATACAGAAGAAGATTGTGAAATGATATGGAAGATATGGAAGGAAAGTAAGTTGAAATGTGAAATGATATGGAAAATATGGAAGAAAAGTAGGTTGAATAGTGAAATGATATGTACAATATAGAAGATAGGCAAGTTGCATAGGGAAAAGGTTTGGAAAATGCAGAAGAAAATGGTGAAAAGATATGAAAAATATGGAAGAAAAGTAGGTTGAATAGTGAAATGATATGTACAATATAGAAGAAAGGCAAGTTGCATAGTGAAAAGTTATGGAAAATACAGAAGAAAATAGTGAACAGATATTGATATTATGGAAGAAAAGGAAGTCGAATATTGAAAAGATATGGAAAATACAGAAGAAAATTGAGAAATGATATGAAAAAGATGGAAGAAAAGTAAGTTGAACAGTGAAATGATATGGAAAATGCGGAAGAAAAGTACATGTAAGTTGAAATGTGAAATGATATAGAAAATATTGAAGAAAAGTAAGTTTAAATGTGAAATAATATGGAAAATATGGAAGAAAGGTAAGTTGAATAGTGAAAAGATATGAACAATATGTACGAAAGGCAAGGTGAATAGTGAAAAGATTTGGAAAATACAGAAGAAAATTGTGAAATGATATGGAAAATAAGGATGCAATGTGAAATGATATGGACAATATGGAAGAAAGACAAGTTGAAAAATGAAAAGATATGAAAAAATGGAAGAAACCCAAGTTGAATAGTGCAAAGATATGGAAAATAGTGAAAAGATATGGAGATTATGGAAGAAAGGCAAGTCGAATAGTGAAAATATTAGGATAATAAAGAAGAAAATTGTGAAAAGATATGAGAAATATGGAAAAAAAGTAGGTTGAATAGTGAAATGATATGGAAAATACAGAAGAAAATTTTTAAATGATATGGAAAATATGGAAAGAAAATAAGTTGAAATGTGTAATGATATGTAAAATATGGAAGATAGGCAAGTTGAAATGTGACATGATATGGAAAATATGGAAGAAACCCAAGTTGAATAGTGAAAAGATGTGGAAAATGCAGAAGAAAATTGTGAAAAGATATGGAAAATATGGATGCAATGCGAAATGATATGGAAAATATGGAAGAAAAGTATGTTGAAAAGTGAAAAGATATGGAAAATATATAGGAAAGGTAATTTGAATGGTGATAAGATATGAACAATATGGAAGAAAGGCAAGTTGAATAGTGAAAAGATATGAAAAATATTGAAGAAAATTGTGAAAAGATATGGAGATTATGGATGAAAGGCAAGTCGAATAGTGAAAATATTAGGAAAATACAGAAGAAAATTGTGAAAAGATATGTGAAATATGGAAAAAAAGTAGGTTGAATAGTGAAATAATATGGAAAATATGGAAGAAACCCAAGTTGAATAGTGAAAAGATTTGGAAAATGCAGAAGAAAATTGTGAAAAGATATGGAAATTATGAAAGAAAGATAATTTGAATAGTGAAAAGATTTGGAAAATACAGAAGAAAATTGTGAATTGATATGGAAAATATGGATGCAATGCGAAATGATATGGAGAATATGGAAGAAAAGTATGTTGAAAAGTGATAAGATATGGAAAATATGGAGGAAAAGTAATTTGATTAGTGAAAAGATATGAAAAATAAGGAAGAAACCCAAGTTGAATAGTGATAAGATTTGAAAAATACAGAAGAAAATTATGAAAAGATATGAGAAATATGGACGAAAAGTAGGTTGAATAGTGAAATGATATGGATAATACAGAAGAAAATTGTGAAATGATATGGAAAATATGGAAGGAAAGTAAGTTGAAATGTGAAATGATATGGAAAATATGGAAGAACCCCAAGTTGAATAGTGATAAGATTTGTAAAATACAGAAGAAAATTGTGAAATGATATGGAAAATATGAAAGAAAGCTTAAGGCAAGTCGAATGATGATAAGTTATGGACAATATGGAAGAAAGGCAAGTTGAATAGTGAAAAGATATGAAAAATATGGAAGAAACCGAAGTTGAATAGTGCAAAGATATGGAAAATAGAGAAGAAAATAGTGAAAATATATGGAGATTATGGAAGAAAGGCAATTCGAATAGTGAAAATATTAGGATAATACAGAAGAAAATTGTGAAAAGATATGTGAAATATGGAAAAAAAGTAGGTTGAATAGTGAAATGATATGGAAAATACAGAAGAACATTTTGAAATGATATGGAAATTATGAAAGAAAGATAATTTGAATAGTGAAAAGATTTGGAAAATACAGAAGAAAATTGTGAATTGATATGGAAAATATGGATGCAATGCGAAATGATATGGAAAATATGGAAGAAAAGTATGTTGAAAGGTGAAAAGATATGGAAAATATGGAGGAAAAGTAATTTGAATAGTGAAAAGATATGAAAAATAAGGAAGAAACCCAAGTTGAATAGTGATAAGATTTGGAAAATACAGAAGAAAATTATGAAATGATATGGAAAATATTGAAGAAAGGCAAGTCGAATGGTGATAAGATATGAACAATATGGAAGAAAGGCAAGTTGAATTGTGAAAAGATATGAAAAATATTGAAGAAAATAGTGAAAAGATATGGAGATTATGGATGAAAGGCAAGTCGAATAGTGAAAATATTAGGAAAATACATAAGAAAATTAAGATATGAGAAATATGGACGAAAAGTAGGTTGAATAGTGAAATGATATGGAAAATACAGAAGAAAATTGTGAAATGATATGGAAAATATGGAAGGAAAGTAAGTTGAAATGTGAAATGATATGGAAAATATGGAAGAACCCCAAGTTGAATAGTGATAAGATTTGTAAAATACAGAAGAAAATTGTGAAATGATATGGAAAATATGAAAGAAAGGCAAGTCGAATGATGATAAGCTATGGACAATATGGAAGAAAGGCAAGTTGAATAGTGAAAAGATATGAAAACTATGGAAGAAACCCAAGTTGAATAGTGCAAAGATATGGAAAATAGAGAAGAAAATAGTGAAAAGATATGGAGATTATGGAAGAAAGGCAATTCGAATAGTGAAAATATTAGGATAATACAGAAGAAAATTGTGAAAAGATATGTGAAATATGGAAAACAAGTAGGTTGAATAGTGAAATGATATGGAAAATACAGAAGAACATTTTGAAATGATATGGAAAATATGGAAGGAAAGTAAGTTGAAATGTGAAATGATATGTAAAATATGGAAGAAAGGCAAGTTGAAATGTGAAATGATATGGAAAATATGGAAGAAACCCAAGTTGAATAGTGAAAAGATTTGGAAAATGCAGAAGAAAATTGTGAAAAGATATGGAAATTATGAAAGAAAGATAATTTGAATAGTGAAAAGATTTGGAAAATACAGAAGAAAATTGTGAATTGATATGGAAAATATGGATGCAATGCGAAATGATATGGAAAATATGGAAGAAAAGTATGTTGAAAAGTGAAAAGATATGGAAAATATGGAGGAAAAGTAATTTGAATAGTGAAAAGATATGAAAAATAAGGAAGAAACCCAAGTTGAATAGTGATAAGATTTGGAAAATACAGAAGAAAATTATGAAATGATATGGAAAATATTGAAGAAAGGCAAGTCGAATGGTGATAAGATATGAACAATATGGAAGAAAGGCAAGTTGAATTGTGAAAAGATATGAAAAATATTGAAGAAAATTGTGAAAAGATATGGAGATTATGGATGAAAGGCAAGTCGAATAGTGAAAATATTAGGAAAATACATAAGAAAATTAAGATATGAGAAATATGGACGAAAAGTAGGTTGAATAGTGAAATGATATGGAAAATACAGAAGAAAATTGTGAAATGATATGGAAAATATGGAAGGAAAGTAAGTTGAAATGTGAAATGATATGGAAAATATGGAAGAACCCCAAGTTGAATAGTGATAAGATTTGGAAAATACAGAAGAAAATTGTGAAATGATATGGAAAAATGAAAGAAAGGCAAGTCGAATGATGATAAGTTATGGACAATATGGAAGAAAGGCAAGTTGAATAGTGAAAAGATATGAAAACTATGGAAGAAACCCAAGTTGAATAGTGCAAAGATATGGAAAATAGAGAAGAAAATAGTGAAAATATATGGAGATTATGGAAGAAAGGCAATTCGAATAGTGAAAATATTAGGATAATACAGAAGAAAATTGTGAAAAGATATGTGAAATATGGAAAAAAAGTAGGTTGAATAGTGAAATGATATGGAAAATACAGAAGAACATTTTGAAATGATATGGAAAATATGGGAGGAAAGTAAGTTGAAATGTGAAATGATATGTAAAATATGGAAGAAAGGCAAGTTGAAATGTGAAATGATATGGAAAATATGGAAGAAACCCAAGTTGAATAGTGAAAAGATTTGGAAAATGCGGAAGAAAATTGTGAAAAGATATGGAAATTATGAAAGAAAGATAATTTGAATAGTGAAAAGATTTGGAAAATACAGAAGAAAATTATGAAATGATATAGAAAATATTGAAGAAAGGCAATTCCAATGGTGATAAGATATGAACAATATGGAAGAAAGGCAAGTTGAATAGTGAAAAGATATGAAAAATATTGAAGAAAATTGTGAAAAGATATGGAGATTATGGATGAAAGGCAAGTCGAATAGTGAAAATATTAGGAAAATACAGAAGAAAATTGTGAAAAGATATGTGAAATATGGAAAAAAAGTAGGTTGAATAGTGAAATAATATGGAAAATATGGAAGAAATCCAAGTTGAATAGTGAAAAGATTTGGAAAATGCAGACGAAAATTGTGAAAAGATATGGAAAATATGGATGCAATGCAAAATGATATGGAAAATATGGAAGAAAAGTATGTTGAAAAGTGAAAAGATATGGAAAATATGGAGGAAAAGTAATTTGAGTAGTGAAAAGATATGAAAAATAAGGAAGAAACCCAAGTTGAATAGTGATAAGATTTGAAAAATACAGAAGGAAATTATGAAAAGATATGAGAAATATGGACGAAAAGTAGGTTGAATAGTGAAATGATATGGATAATACAGAAGAAAATTGTGAAATGATATGGAAAATATGGAAGGAAGGTAAGTTGAAATGTGAAATGATATGGAAAATATGGAAGAACCCCAAATTGAATAGTGATAAGATTTGTAAAATACAGAAGAAAATTATGGAAGAAAGGCAATTCGAATAGTGAAAATATTAGGATAATACAGAAGAAAATTGTGAAAAGATATGTGAAATATGGAAAAAAAGTAGGTTGAATAGTGAAATGATATGGAAAATACAGAAGAACATTTTGAAATGATATGGAAAATATGGAAGGAAAGTAAGTTGAAATGTGAAATGATATGTAAAATATGGAAGAAAGGCAAGTTGAAATGTGAAATGATATGGAAAATATGGAAGAAACCCAAGTTGAATAGTGAAAAGATTTGGAAAATGCAGAAAAAAATTGTGAAAAGATATGGAAATTATGAAAGAAAGATAATTTGAATAGTGAAAAGATTTGGAAAATACAGAAGAAAATTGTGAATTGATATGGAAAATATGGATGCAATGCGAAATGATATGGAAAATATGGAAGAAAAGTATGTTGAAAAGTGAAAAGATATGGAAAATATGGAGGAAAAGTAATTTGAATAGTGAAAAGATATGAAAAATAAGGAAGAAACCCAAGTTGAATAGTGATAAGATTTGGAAAATACAGAAGAAAATTATGAAAAGATATGAGAAATATGGACGAAAAGTAGGTTGAATAGTGAAATGATATGGAAAATACAGAAGAAGATTGTGAAATGATATGGAAGATATGGAAGGAAAGTAAGTTGAAATGTGAAATGATATGGAAAATATGGAAGAAAAGTAGGTTGAATAGTGAAATGATATGTACAATATAGAAGATAGGCAAGTTGCATAGGGAAAAGGTTTGGAAAATGCAGAAGAAAATGGTGAAAAGATATGAAAAATATGGAAGAAAAGTAGGTTGAATAGTGAAATGATATGTACAATATAGAAGAAAGGCAAGTTGCATAGTGAAAAGTTATGGAAAATACAGAAGAAAATAGTGAACAGATATTGATATTATGGAAGAAAAGGAAGTCGAATATTGAAAAGATATGGAAAATACAGAAGAAAATTGAGAAATGATATGAAAAAGATGGAAGAAAAGTAAGTTGAACAGTGAAATGATATGGAAAATGCGGAAGAAAAGTACATGTAAGTTGAAATGTGAAATGATATAGAAAATATTGAAGAAAAGTAAGTTTAAATGTGAAATAATATGGAAAATATGGAAGAAAGGTAAGTTGAATAGTGAAAAGATATGAACAATATGTACGAAAGGCAAGGTGAATAGTGAAAAGATTTGGAAAATACAGAAGAAAATTGTGAAATGATATGGAAAATAAGGATGCAATGTGAAATGATATGGACAATATGGAAGAAAGACAAGTTGAAAAATGAAAAGATATGAAAAAATGGAAGAAACCCAAGTTGAATAGTGCAAAGATATGGAAAATAGTGAAAAGATATGGAGATTATGGAAGAAAGGCAAGTCGAATAGTGAAAATATTAGGATAATAAAGAAGAAAATTGTGAAAAGATATGAGAAATATGGAAAAAAAGTAGGTTGAATAGTGAAATGATATGGAAAATACAGAAGAAAATTTTTAAATGATATGGAAAATATGGAAAGAAAATAAGTTGAAATGTGTAATGATATGTAAAATATGGAAGATAGGCAAGTTGAAATGTGACATGATATGGAAAATATGGAAGAAACCCAAGTTGAATAGTGAAAAGATGTGGAAAATGCAGAAGAAAATTGTGAAAAGATATGGAAAATATGGATGCAATGCGAAATGATATGGAAAATATGGAAGAAAAGTATGTTGAAAAGTGAAAAGATATGGAAAATATATAGGAAAGGTAATTTGAATAGTGAAAAGATATGAAAAATAAGGAAGAAACCCAAGTTGAATAGTGATAAGATTTGGAAAATACAGAAGAAAATTATGAAATGATATAGAAAATATTGAAGAAAGGCAAGTCGAATGGTGATAAGATATGAACAATATGGAAGAAAGGCAAGTTGAATAGTGAAAAGATATGAAAAATATTGAAGAAAATTGTGAAAAGATATGGAGATTATGGATGAAAGGCAAGTCGAATAGTGAAAATATTAGGAAAATACAGAAGAAAATTGTGAAAAGATATGTGAAATATGGAAAAAAAGTAGGTTGAATAGTGAAATAATATGGAAAATATGGAAGAAACCCAAGTTGAATAGTGAAAAGATTTGGAAAATGCAGAAGAAAATTGTGAAAAGATATGGAAATTATGAAAGAAAGATAATTTGAATAGTGAAAAGATTTGGAAAATACAGAAGAAAATTGTGAATTGATATGGAAAATATGGATGCAATGCGAAATGATATGGAGAATATGGAAGAAAAGTATGTTGAAAAGTGATAAGATATGGAAAATATGGAGGAAAAGTAATTTGATTAGTGAAAAGATATGAAAAATAAGGAAGAAACCCAAGTTGAATAGTGATAAGATTTGAAAAATACAGAAGAAAATTATGAAAAGATATGAGAAATATGGACGAAAAGTAGGTTGAATAGTGAAATGATATGGAAAATACAGAAGAACATTTTGAAATGATATGGAAAATATGGAAGGAAAGTAAGTTGAAATGTGAAATGATATGTAAAATATGGAAGAAAGGCAAGTTGAAATGTGAAATGATATGGAAAATATGGAAGAAACCCAAGTTGAATAGTGAAAAGATTTGGAAAATGCAGAAAAAAATTGTGAAAAGATATGGAAATTATGAAAGAAAGATAATTTGAATAGTGAAAAGATTTGGAAAATACAGAAGAAAATTGTGAATTGATATGGAAAATATGGAAGAAAAGTATGTTGAAAAGTGAAAAGATATGGAAAATATGGAGGAAAAGTAATTTGAATAGTGAAAAGATATGAAAAATAAGGAAGAAACCCAAGTTGAATAGTGATAAGATTTGGAAAATACAGAAGAAAATTATGAAAAGATATGAGAAATATGGACGAAAAGTAGGTTGAATAGTGAAATGATATGGAAAATACAGAAGAAGATTGTGAAATGATATGGAAGATATGGAAGGAAAGTAAGTTGAAATGTGAAATGATATGGAAAATATGGAAGAAAAGTAGGTTGAATAGTGAAATGATATGTACAATATAGAAGATAGGCAAGTTGCATAGGGAAAAGGTTTGGAAAATGCAGAAGAAAATGGTGAAAAGATATGAAAAATATGGAAGAAAAGTAGGTTGAATAGTGAAATGATATGTACAATATAGAAGAAAGGCAAGTTGCATAGTGAAAAGTTATGGAAAATACAGAAGAAAATAGTGAACAGATATTGATATTATGGAAGAAAAGGAAGTCGAATATTGAAAAGATATGGAAAATACAGAAGAAAATTGAGAAATGATATGAAAAAGATGGAAGAAAAGTAAGTTGAACAGTGAAATGATATGGAAAATGCGGAAGAAAAGTACATGTAAGTTGAAATGTGAAATGATATAGAAAATATTGAAGAAAAGTAAGTTTAAATGTGAAATAATATGGAAAATATGGAAGAAAGGTAAGTTGAATAGTGAAAAGATATGAACAATATGTACGAAAGGCAAGGTGAATAGTGAAAAGATTTGGAAAATACAGAAGAAAATTGTGAAATGATATGGAAAATAAGGATGCAATGTGAAATGATATGGACAATATGGAAGAAAGACAAGTTGAAAAATGAAAAGATATGAAAAAATGGAAGAAACCCAAGTTGAATAGTGCAAAGATATGGAAAATAGTGAAAAGATATGGAGATTATGGAAGAAAGGCAAGTCGAATAGTGAAAATATTAGGATAATAAAGAAGAAAATTGTGAAAAGATATGAGAAATATGGAAAAAAAGTAGGTTGAATAGTGAAATGATATGGAAAATACAGAAGAAAATTTTTAAATGATATGGAAAATATGGAAAGAAAATAAGTTGAAATGTGTAATGATATGTAAAATATGGAAGATAGGCAAGTTGAAATGTGACATGATATGGAAAATATGGAAGAAACCCAAGTTGAATAGTGAAAAGATGTGGAAAATGCAGAAGAAAATTGTGAAAAGATATGGAAAATATGGATGCAATGCGAAATGATATGGAAAATATGGAAGAAAAGTATGTTGAAAAGTGAAAAGATATGGAAAATATATAGGAAAGGTAATTTGAATGGTGATAAGATATGAACAATATGGAAGAAAGGCAAGTTGAATAGTGAAAAGATATGAAAAATATTGAAGAAAATTGTGAAAAGATATGGAGATTATGGATGAAAGGCAAGTCGAATAGTGAAAATATTAGGAAAATACAGAAGAAAATTGTGAAAAGATATGTGAAATATGGAAAAAAAGTAGGTTGAATAGTGAAATAATATGGAAAATATGGAAGAAACCCAAGTTGAATAGTGAAAAGATTTGGAAAATGCAGAAGAAAATTGTGAAAAGATATGGAAATTATGAAAGAAAGATAATTTGAATAGTGAAAAGATTTGGAAAATACAGAAGAAAATTGTGAATTGATATGGAAAATATGGATGCAATGCGAAATGATATGGAGAATATGGAAGAAAAGTATGTTGAAAAGTGATAAGATATGGAAAATATGGAGGAAAAGTAATTTGATTAGTGAAAAGATATGAAAAATAAGGAAGAAACCCAAGTTGAATAGTGATAAGATTTGAAAAATACAGAAGAAAATTATGAAAAGATATGAGAAATATGGACGAAAAGTAGGTTGAATAGTGAAATGATATGGATAATACAGAAGAAAATTGTGAAATGATATGGAAAATATGGAAGGAAAGTAAGTTGAAATGTGAAATGATATGGAAAATATGGAAGAACCCCAAGTTGAATAGTGATAAGATTTGTAAAATACAGAAGAAAATTGTGAAATGATATGGAAAATATGAAAGAAAGCTTAAGGCAAGTCGAATGATGATAAGTTATGGACAATATGGAAGAAAGGCAAGTTGAATAGTGAAAAGATATGAAAAATATGGAAGAAACCGAAGTTGAATAGTGCAAAGATATGGAAAATAGAGAAGAAAATAGTGAAAATATATGGAGATTATGGAAGAAAGGCAATTCGAATAGTGAAAATATTAGGATAATACAGAAGAAAATTGTGAAAAGATATGTGAAATATGGAAAAAAAGTAGGTTGAATAGTGAAATGATATGGAAAATACAGAAGAACATTTTGAAATGATATGGAAATTATGAAAGAAAGATAATTTGAATAGTGAAAAGATTTGGAAAATACAGAAGAAAATTGTGAATTGATATGGAAAATATGGATGCAATGCGAAATGATATGGAAAATATGGAAGAAAAGTATGTTGAAAGGTGAAAAGATATGGAAAATATGGAGGAAAAGTAATTTGAATAGTGAAAAGATATGAAAAATAAGGAAGAAACCCAAGTTGAATAGTGATAAGATTTGGAAAATACAGAAGAAAATTATGAAATGATATGGAAAATATTGAAGAAAGGCAAGTCGAATGGTGATAAGATATGAACAATATGGAAGAAAGGCAAGTTGAATTGTGAAAAGATATGAAAAATATTGAAGAAAATAGTGAAAAGATATGGAGATTATGGATGAAAGGCAAGTCGAATAGTGAAAATATTAGGAAAATACATAAGAAAATTAAGATATGAGAAATATGGACGAAAAGTAGGTTGAATAGTGAAATGATATGGAAAATACAGAAGAAAATTGTGAAATGATATGGAAAATATGGAAGGAAAGTAAGTTGAAATGTGAAATGATATGGAAAATATGGAAGAACCCCAAGTTGAATAGTGATAAGATTTGTAAAATACAGAAGAAAATTGTGAAATGATATGGAAAATATGAAAGAAAGGCAAGTCGAATGATGATAAGCTATGGACAATATGGAAGAAAGGCAAGTTGAATAGTGAAAAGATATGAAAACTATGGAAGAAACCCAAGTTGAATAGTGCAAAGATATGGAAAATAGAGAAGAAAATAGTGAAAAGATATGGAGATTATGGAAGAAAGGCAATTCGAATAGTGAAAATATTAGGATAATACAGAAGAAAATTGTGAAAAGATATGTGAAATATGGAAAACAAGTAGGTTGAATAGTGAAATGATATGGAAAATACAGAAGAACATTTTGAAATGATATGGAAAATATGGAAGGAAAGTAAGTTGAAATGTGAAATGATATGTAAAATATGGAAGAAAGGCAAGTTGAAATGTGAAATGATATGGAAAATATGGAAGAAACCCAAGTTGAATAGTGAAAAGATTTGGAAAATGCAGAAGAAAATTGTGAAAAGATATGGAAATTATGAAAGAAAGATAATTTGAATAGTGAAAAGATTTGGAAAATACAGAAGAAAATTGTGAATTGATATGGAAAATATGGATGCAATGCGAAATGATATGGAAAATATGGAAGAAAAGTATGTTGAAAAGTGAAAAGATATGGAAAATATGGAGGAAAAGTAATTTGAATAGTGAAAAGATATGAAAAATAAGGAAGAAACCCAAGTTGAATAGTGATAAGATTTGGAAAATACAGAAGAAAATTATGAAATGATATGGAAAATATTGAAGAAAGGCAAGTCGAATGGTGATAAGATATGAACAATATGGAAGAAAGGCAAGTTGAATTGTGAAAAGATATGAAAAATATTGAAGAAAATTGTGAAAAGATATGGAGATTATGGATGAAAGGCAAGTCGAATAGTGAAAATATTAGGAAAATACATAAGAAAATTAAGATATGAGAAATATGGACGAAAAGTAGGTTGAATAGTGAAATGATATGGAAAATACAGAAGAAAATTGTGAAATGATATGGAAAATATGGAAGGAAAGTAAGTTGAAATGTGAAATGATATGGAAAATATGGAAGAACCCCAAGTTGAATAGTGATAAGATTTGGAAAATACAGAAGAAAATTGTGAAATGATATGGAAAAATGAAAGAAAGGCAAGTCGAATGATGATAAGTTATGGACAATATGGAAGAAAGGCAAGTTGAATAGTGAAAAGATATGAAAACTATGGAAGAAACCCAAGTTGAATAGTGCAAAGATATGGAAAATAGAGAAGAAAATAGTGAAAATATATGGAGATTATGGAAGAAAGGCAATTCGAATAGTGAAAATATTAGGATAATACAGAAGAAAATTGTGAAAAGATATGTGAAATATGGAAAAAAAGTAGGTTGAATAGTGAAATGATATGGAAAATACAGAAGAACATTTTGAAATGATATGGAAAATATGGGAGGAAAGTAAGTTGAAATGTGAAATGATATGTAAAATATGGAAGAAAGGCAAGTTGAAATGTGAAATGATATGGAAAATATGGAAGAAACCCAAGTTGAATAGTGAAAAGATTTGGAAAATGCGGAAGAAAATTGTGAAAAGATATGGAAATTATGAAAGAAAGATAATTTGAATAGTGAAAAGATTTGGAAAATACAGAAGAAAATTATGAAATGATATAGAAAATATTGAAGAAAGGCAATTCCAATGGTGATAAGATATGAACAATATGGAAGAAAGGCAAGTTGAATAGTGAAAAGATATGAAAAATATTGAAGAAAATTGTGAAAAGATATGGAGATTATGGATGAAAGGCAAGTCGAATAGTGAAAATATTAGGAAAATACAGAAGAAAATTGTGAAAAGATATGTGAAATATGGAAAAAAAGTAGGTTGAATAGTGAAATAATATGGAAAATATGGAAGAAATCCAAGTTGAATAGTGAAAAGATTTGGAAAATGCAGACGAAAATTGTGAAAAGATATGGAAAATATGGATGCAATGCAAAATGATATGGAAAATATGGAAGAAAAGTATGTTGAAAAGTGAAAAGATATGGAAAATATGGAGGAAAAGTAATTTGAGTAGTGAAAAGATATGAAAAATAAGGAAGAAACCCAAGTTGAATAGTGATAAGATTTGAAAAATACAGAAGGAAATTATGAAAAGATATGAGAAATATGGACGAAAAGTAGGTTGAATAGTGAAATGATATGGATAATACAGAAGAAAATTGTGAAATGATATGGAAAATATGGAAGGAAGGTAAGTTGAAATGTGAAATGATATGGAAAATATGGAAGAACCCCAAATTGAATAGTGATAAGATTTGTAAAATACAGAAGAAAATTATGGAAGAAAGGCAATTCGAATAGTGAAAATATTAGGATAATACAGAAGAAAATTGTGAAAAGATATGTGAAATATGGAAAAAAAGTAGGTTGAATAGTGAAATGATATGGAAAATACAGAAGAACATTTTGAAATGATATGGAAAATATGGAAGGAAAGTAAGTTGAAATGTGAAATGATATGTAAAATATGGAAGAAAGGCAAGTTGAAATGTGAAATGATATGGAAAATATGGAAGAAACCCAAGTTGAATAGTGAAAAGATTTGGAAAATGCAGAAAAAAATTGTGAAAAGATATGGAAATTATGAAAGAAAGATAATTTGAATAGTGAAAAGATTTGGAAAATACAGAAGAAAATTGTGAATTGATATGGAAAATATGGATGCAATGCGAAATGATATGGAAAATATGGAAGAAAAGTATGTTGAAAAGTGAAAAGATATGGAAAATATGGAGGAAAAGTAATTTGAATAGTGAAAAGATATGAAAAATAAGGAAGAAACCCAAGTTGAATAGTGATAAGATTTGGAAAATACAGAAGAAAATTATGAAAAGATATGAGAAATATGGACGAAAAGTAGGTTGAATAGTGAAATGATATGGAAAATACAGAAGAAGATTGTGAAATGATATGGAAGATATGGAAGGAAAGTAAGTTGAAATGTGAAATGATATGGAAAATATGGAAGAAAAGTAGGTTGAATAGTGAAATGATATGTACAATATAGAAGATAGGCAAGTTGCATAGGGAAAAGGTTTGGAAAATGCAGAAGAAAATGGTGAAAAGATATGAAAAATATGGAAGAAAAGTAGGTTGAATAGTGAAATGATATGTACAATATAGAAGAAAGGCAAGTTGCATAGTGAAAAGTTATGGAAAATACAGAAGAAAATAGTGAACAGATATTGATATTATGGAAGAAAAGGAAGTCGAATATTGAAAAGATATGGAAAATACAGAAGAAAATTGAGAAATGATATGAAAAAGATGGAAGAAAAGTAAGTTGAACAGTGAAATGATATGGAAAATGCGGAAGAAAAGTACATGTAAGTTGAAATGTGAAATGATATAGAAAATATTGAAGAAAAGTAAGTTTAAATGTGAAATAATATGGAAAATATGGAAGAAAGGTAAGTTGAATAGTGAAAAGATATGAACAATATGTACGAAAGGCAAGGTGAATAGTGAAAAGATTTGGAAAATACAGAAGAAAATTGTGAAATGATATGGAAAATAAGGATGCAATGTGAAATGATATGGACAATATGGAAGAAAGACAAGTTGAAAAATGAAAAGATATGAAAAAATGGAAGAAACCCAAGTTGAATAGTGCAAAGATATGGAAAATAGTGAAAAGATATGGAGATTATGGAAGAAAGGCAAGTCGAATAGTGAAAATATTAGGATAATAAAGAAGAAAATTGTGAAAAGATATGAGAAATATGGAAAAAAAGTAGGTTGAATAGTGAAATGATATGGAAAATACAGAAGAAAATTTTTAAATGATATGGAAAATATGGAAAGAAAATAAGTTGAAATGTGTAATGATATGTAAAATATGGAAGATAGGCAAGTTGAAATGTGACATGATATGGAAAATATGGAAGAAACCCAAGTTGAATAGTGAAAAGATGTGGAAAATGCAGAAGAAAATTGTGAAAAGATATGGAAAATATGGATGCAATGCGAAATGATATGGAAAATATGGAAGAAAAGTATGTTGAAAAGTGAAAAGATATGGAAAATATATAGGAAAGGTAATTTGAATAGTGAAAAGATATGAAAAATAAGGAAGAAACCCAAGTTGAATAGTGATAAGATTTGGAAAATACAGAAGAAAATTATGAAATGATATAGAAAATATTGAAGAAAGGCAAGTCGAATGGTGATAAGATATGAACAATATGGAAGAAAGGCAAGTTGAATAGTGAAAAGATATGAAAAATATTGAAGAAAATTGTGAAAAGATATGGAGATTATGGATGAAAGGCAAGTCGAATAGTGAAAATATTAGGAAAATACAGAAGAAAATTGTGAAAAGATATGTGAAATATGGAAAAAAAGTAGGTTGAATAGTGAAATAATATGGAAAATATGGAAGAAACCCAAGTTGAATAGTGAAAAGATTTGGAAAATGCAGAAGAAAATTGTGAAAAGATATGGAAATTATGAAAGAAAGATAATTTGAATAGTGAAAAGATTTGGAAAATACAGAAGAAAATTGTGAATTGATATGGAAAATATGGATGCAATGCGAAATGATATGGAGAATATGGAAGAAAAGTATGTTGAAAAGTGATAAGATATGGAAAATATGGAGGAAAAGTAATTTGATTAGTGAAAAGATATGAAAAATAAGGAAGAAACCCAAGTTGAATAGTGATAAGATTTGAAAAATACAGAAGAAAATTATGAAAAGATATGAGAAATATGGACGAAAAGTAGGTTGAATAGTGAAATGATATGGATAATACAGAAGAAAATTGTGAAATGATATGGAAAATATGGAAGGAAAGTAAGTTGAAATGTGAAATGATATGGAAAATATGGAAGAACCCCAAGTTGAATAGTGATAAGATTTGTAAAATACAGAAGAAAATTGTGAAATGATATGGAAAATATGAAAGAAAGCTTAAGGCAAGTCGAATGATGATAAGTTATGGACAATATGGAAGAAAGGCAAGTTGAATAGTGAAAAGATATGAAAAATATGGAAGAAACCGAAGTTGAATAGTGCAAAGATATGGAAAATAGAGAAGAAAATAGTGAAAATATATGGAGATTATGGAAGAAAGGCAATTCGAATAGTGAAAATATTAGGATAATACAGAAGAAAATTGTGAAAAGATATGTGAAATATGGAAAAAAAGTAGGTTGAATAGTGAAATGATATGGAAAATACAGAAGAACATTTTGAAATGATATGGAAATTATGAAAGAAAGATAATTTGAATAGTGAAAAGATTTGGAAAATACAGAAGAAAATTGTGAATTGATATGGAAAATATGGATGCAATGCGAAATGATATGGAAAATATGGAAGAAAAGTATGTTGAAAGGTGAAAAGATATGGAAAATATGGAGGAAAAGTAATTTGAATAGTGAAAAGATATGAAAAATAAGGAAGAAACCCAAGTTGAATAGTGATAAGATTTGGAAAATACAGAAGAAAATTATGAAATGATATGGAAAATATTGAAGAAAGGCAAGTCGAATGGTGATAAGATATGAACAATATGGAAGAAAGGCAAGTTGAATTGTGAAAAGATATGAAAAATATTGAAGAAAATAGTGAAAAGATATGGAGATTATGGATGAAAGGCAAGTCGAATAGTGAAAATATTAGGAAAATACATAAGAAAATTAAGATATGAGAAATATGGACGAAAAGTAGGTTGAATAGTGAAATGATATGGAAAATACAGAAGAAAATTGTGAAATGATATGGAAAATATGGAAGGAAAGTAAGTTGAAATGTGAAATGATATGGAAAATATGGAAGAACCCCAAGTTGAATAGTGATAAGATTTGGAAAATACAGAAGAAAATTGTGAAATGATATGGAAAATATGAAAGAAAGGCAAGTCGAATGATGATAAGCTATGGACAATATGGAAGAAAGGCAAGTTGAATAGTGAAAAGATATGAAAACTATGGAAGAAACCCAAGTTGAATAGTGCAAAGATATGGAAAATAGAGAAGAAAATAGTGAAAAGATATGGAGATTATGGAAGAAAGGCAATTCGAATAGTGAAAATATTAGGATAATACAGAAGAAAATTGTGAAAAGATATGTGAAATATGGAAAACAAGTAGGTTGAATAGTGAAATGATATGGAAAATACAGAAGAACATTTTGAAATGATATGGAAAATATGGAAGGAAAGTAAGTTGAAATGTGAAATGATATGTAAAATATGGAAGAAAGGCAAGTTGAAATGTGAAATGATATGGAAAATATGGAAGAAACCCAAGTTGAATAGTGAAAAGATTTGGAAAATGCAGAAGAAAATTGTGAAAAGATATGGAAATTATGAAAGAAAGATAATTTGAATAGTGAAAAGATTTGGAAAATACAGAAGAAAATTGTGAATTGATATGGAAAATATGGATGCAATGCGAAATGATATGGAAAATATGGAAGAAAAGTATGTTGAAAAGTGAAAAGATATGGAAAATATGGAGGAAAAGTAATTTGAATAGTGAAAAGATATGAAAAATAAGGAAGAAACCCAAGTTGAATAGTGATAAGATTTGGAAAATACAGAAGAAAATTATGAAATGATATGGAAAATATTGAAGAAAGGCAAGTCGAATGGTGATAAGATATGAAAAATATGGAAGAAAGGCAAGTTGAATTGTGAAAAGATATGAAAAATATTGAAGAAAATTGTGAAAAGATATGGAGATTATGGATGAAAGGCAAGTCGAATAGTGAAAATATTAGGAAAATACATAAGAAAATTAAGATATGAGAAATATGGACGAAAAGTAGGTTGAATAGTGAAATGATATGGAAAAAAAAGAAGAAAATTGTGAAATGATATGGAAAATATGGAAGGAAAGTAAGTTGAAATGTGAAATGATATGGAAAATATGGAAGAACCCCAAGTTGAATAGTGATAAGATTTGGAAAATACAGAAGAAAATTGTGAAATGATATGGAAAAATGAAAGAAAGGCAAGTCGAATGATGATAAGTTATGGACAATATGGAAGAAAGGCAAGTTGAATAGTGAAAAGATATGAAAACTATGGAAGAAACCCAAGTTGAATAGTGCAAAGATATGGAAAATAGAGAAGAAAATAGTGAAAATATATGGAGATTATGGAAGAAAGGCAATTCGAATAGTGAAAATATTAGGATAATACAGAAGAAAATTGTGAAAAGATATGTGAAATATGGAAAAAAAGTAGGTTGAATAGTGAAATGATATGGAAAATACAGAAGAACATTTTGAAATGATATGGAAAATATGGAAGGAAAGTAAGTTGAAATGTGAAATGATATGTAAAATATGGAAGAAAGGCAAGTTGAAATGTGAAATGATATGGAAAATATGGAAGAAACCCAAGTTGAATAGTGAAAAGATTTGGAAAATGCGGAAGAAAATTGTGAAAAGATATGGAAATTATGAAAGAAAGATAATTTGAATAGTGAAAAGATTTGGAAAATACAGAAGAAAATTATGAAATGATATAGAAAATATTGAAGAAAGGCAATTCCAATGGTGATAAGATATGAACAATATGGAAGAAAGGCAAGTTGAATAGTGAAAAGATATGAAAAATATTGAAGAAAATTGTGAAAAGATATGGAGATTATGGATGAAAGGCAAGTCGAATAGTGAAAATATTTGGAAAATACAGAAGAAAATTGTGAAAAGATATGTGAAATATGGAAAAAAAGTAGGTTGAATAGTGAAATAATATGGAAAATATGGAAGAAATCCAAGTTGAATAGTGAAAAGATTTGGAAAATGCAGACGAAAATTGTGAAAAGATATGGAAAATATGGATGCAATGCAAAATGATATGGAAAATATGGAAGAAAAGTATGTTGAAAAGTGAAAAGATATGGAAAATATGGAGGAAAAGTAATTTGAGTAGTGAAAAGATATGAAAAATAAGGAAGAAACCCAAGTTGAATAGTGATAAGATTTGAAAAATACAGAAGAAAATTATGAAAAGATATGAGAAATATGGACGAAAAGTAGGTTGAATAGTGAAATGATATGGATAATACAGAAGAAAATTGTGAAATGATATGGAAAATATGGAAGGAAGGTAAGTTGAAATGTGAAATGATATGGAAAATATGGAAGAACCCCAAATTGAATAGTGATAAGATTTGTAAAATACAGAAGAAAATTATGGAAGAAAGGCAATTCGAATAGTGAAAATATTAGGATAATACAGAAGAAAATTGTGAAAAGATATGTGAAATATGGAAAAAAAGTAGGTTGAATAGTGAAATGATATGGAAAATACAGAAGAACATTTTGAAATGATATGGAAAATATGGAAGGAAAGTAAGTTGAAATGTGAAATGATATGTAAAATATGGAAGAAAGGCAAGTTGAAATGTGAAATGATATGGAAAATATGGAAGAAACCCAAGTTGAATAGTGAAAAGATTTGGAAAATGCAGAAAAAAATTGTGAAAAGATATGGAAATTATGAAAGAAAGATAATTTGAATAGTGAAAAGATTTGGAAAATACAGAAGAAAATTGTGAATTGATATGGAAAATATGGATGCAATGCGAAATGATATGGAAAATATGGAAGAAAAGTATGTTGAAAAGTGAAAAGATATGGAAAATATGGAGGAAAAGTAATTTGAATAGTGAAAAGATATGAAAAATAAGGAAGAAACCCAAGTTGAATAGTGATAAGATTTGGAAAATACAGAAGAAAATTATGAAAAGATATGAGAAATATGGACGAAAAGTAGGTTGAATAGTGAAATGATATGGAAAATACAGAAGAAGATTGTGAAATGATATGGAAGATATGGAAGGAAAGTAAGTTGAAATGTGAAATGATATGGAAAATATGGAAGAAAAGTAGGTTGAATAGTGAAATGATATGTACAATATAGAAGAAAGGCAAGTTGCATAGTGAAAAGATATGGAAAATAGAGAAGAAAGTAGTGAACAGATATGGATATTATGGAAGAAAAGGAAGTCGAATATTGAAAAGATATGGAAAATACAGAAGAAAATTGAGAAAATATATGAAAAAGATGGAAGAAAAGTAAGTTGAACAGTGAAATGATATGAAAAATGCGGAAGAAAAGTATATGTAAGTTGAAATATGAAATGATATGGAAAATATGGAAGAAAAGTAAGTTGAAATGTGAAATGATATGGAAAGTATGGAAGACAAATAAGCTGAAATGTCAAATAATATGAAAAATATGGAAGAAAGGTAAGTTGAATAGAGAAAAGATATGAAAAATATGTACGAAAGGCAAGTTGAATAGTGAAAAGATATGGAAAATACAGAAGAAAATAGTGAAAAGATATGGAAATTATGAAAGAAAGATAATTTGAATAGTGAAAAGATTTGGAAAATACAGAAGAAAATAGTGAACAGATATGGATATTATGGAAGAAAAGGAAGTCGAATATTGAAAAGATATGGAAAATACAGAAGAAAATTGAGAAAAGATATGAAAAAGATGGAAGAAAAGTAAGTTGAACAGTGAAATGATATGAAAAATGCGGAAGAAAAGTACATGTAAGTTGAAATGTGAAATGATATAGAAAATATGGAAGAAAAGTAAGTTGAAATGTGAAATGATATGGAAAATATGGAAGACAAATCAGCTCAAATGTGAAATAATATGGAAAATATGGAAGAAAGTAAGTTGAATAGTGAAAAGATATGAAAAATATGTACGAAAGGCAAGTTGAATAGTGAAAAGATATGGAAAATACAGAAGAAAATAGTGAAAAGATATGGAAATTATGAAAGAAAGATAATTTGAATAGTGAAAAGATTTGGAAAATACAGAAGACAATTGTGAAATGATATGGAAAATAAGGATGCAATGTGAAATGATATGGAAAATATGGAAGAAAAGTAAGATGAAAAGTGAAAAGATATGGAAAATATGGAGGAAAAGTAATTTGAATAGTGAAAAGATGTGGAAAATATGGAAAAAGGAAAGTTGAAAAGTGAAAAGATATGAAAAATATGGAGGAAACCCAAGTTGAATAGTGATAAGATTTGGAAAATACAGAAAAAAATTGTGAAATGATATGGAAAATATGAAAGAAAGGCAAGTCGAATGGTGATAAGATATGGACAATATGGAAGAAAGGCAAGTTGAAAAATGAAAAGATATGAATTAAATGGAAGAAACCCAAGTTGAATAGTGCAAAGATATGGAAAATAGAGAAGAAAATAGTGAAAAGATATGGAGATTATGGAAGAAAGGCAAGTCGAATAGTGAAAATATTAGGATAATACAGAAGAAAATTGTGAAAAGATATGAGAAATATGGAAAAAAAGTAGGTTGAATAGTGAAATGATATGGAAAATACAGAAAAAAATTTTGAAATGATATGGAAAATATGGAAGGAAAGTAAATTGAAATGTGAAATGATATATAAAATATGGAAGAAAGGCAAGTTGAAATGTGAAATGATATGTAAAATATGGAATAAAGGCAAGTTTAAATGTGAAATGATATGGAAAATATGGATGCAATGCAAAATGATATGGAAAATATGGAAGAAAAGTATGTTGAAAAGTGAAAAGATATGGAAAATATGGAGGAAAAGTAATTTGAGTAGTGAAAAGATATGAAAAATAAGGAAGAAACCCAAGTTGAATAGTGATAAGATTTGGAAAATATGGAAGAAAGGCAAGTTGAATAGTGAAAAGATATGAAAAATATTGAAGAAAATTGTGAAAAGATATGGAGATTATGGATGAAAGGCAAGTCGAATAGTGAAAATATTAGGAAAATACAGAAGAAAATTGTGAAATGATATGGAAAATATGGAAGGAAAGTAAGTTGAAATGTGAAATGATATGGAAAATATGGAAGAACCCCAAGTTGAATAGTGATAAGATATGGAAAATACAGAAGAAAATTGTGAAATGATATGGAAAATATGAAAGAAAGGCAAGTCGAATGATGATAAGTTATGGACAATATGGAAGAAAGGCAAGTTGAATAGTGAAAAGATATGAAAAATATAGAAGAAACCCAAGTTGAATAGTGTAAAGATTTGTAAAATACAGAAGAAAATTCTGAAATGATATGGAAAATATGACAGAAAGCTTAAGGCAAGTCGAATGATGATAAGTTATGGACAACATGGAAGAAAGGCAAGTTGAATAGTGAAAAGATATGAAAAATATGGAAGAAACCCAAGTTGAATAGTGCAAAGATATGGAAAATAGAGAAGAAAATAGTGAAAAGATATGGAGATTATGGAAGAAAGGCAAGTAGAATAGTGAAAATATTAGGAAAATACAGAAGAAAATTGTGAAAAGATATGAGAAATATGGAAAAAAAAGTAGGTTGAATAGTGAAATGATATGGAAAATACAGAAGAAAATTGTGAAATGATATGGAAAATATGGAAGGAAAGTAAGTTGAAATGTGAAATGATATGGAAAATATGGAAGAACCCCAAGTTAAATAGTGATAAGATTTGGAAAATACAGAAGAAAATTGTGAAATGATATGGAAAATATTGAAGAAAGGCAAGTCGAATGGTGATAAGATATGGACAATATGGAAGAAAGGCAAGTTGAATAGTGAAAAGATATGTAAAATATTGAAGAAAATAGTGAAAAGATATGGAGATTATGGAAGAAAAGTAAGTCGAATAGTGAAAATATTAGGATAATACAGAAGAAAATTGTGAAAAGATGGAGATTATGGAAGAAAGACAATTCGAATAGTGAAAATATTAGGATAATACAGAAGAAAATTGTGAAATGATATGAGAAATATGGAAAAAAGTAGGTTGAATAGTGAAATGATATGGAAAATACAGAAGAACATTTTGAAATGATATGGAAAATATGGAAGGAAAGTAAGTTGAAATGTGAAATGATATGTAAAATATGGAAGAAAGGCAAGTTGAAATGTGAAATGATATGGAAAATATGGAAGAAACCCCAGTTGAATAGTGAAAAGATTTGGAAAATGCAGAAGAAAATTGTGAAAAGATATGGAAATTATGAAAGAAAGATAATTTGAATAGTGAAAAGATTTGGAAAATGCAGAAGAAAATTGTGAAATGATATGGAAAATATGGATGCAATGCGAAATGATATGGAAAATATGGAAGAAAAGTATGTTGAAAAGTGAAAAGATATGGAAAATTTGGAGGAAACCCAAGTTGAATAGTGATAAGATTTGGAAAATATTGAAGAAAGGCAAGTTGAATAGTGAAAAGATATGAAAAATATTGAAGAAAATTGTGAAAAGATATGGAGATTATGGAAGAAAGGCAAGTCGAATAGTGAAAATATTAGGATAATACAGAAGAAAATTGTGAAATGATATGGAAAATATTGAAGAAAGGCAAGTCGAATGGTGATAAGATATGAACAATATGGAAGAAAGGCAAGTTGAATAGTGAAAAGATATGAAAAATATTGAAGAAAATAGTGAAAAGATATGGAGATTATGGATGAAAGGCAAGTCGAATAGTGAAAATATTAGGAAAATACAGAAGAAAATTGTGAAAAGATATGAGAAATATGGACGAAAAGTAGGTTGAATAGTGAAATGATATGGAAAATACAGAAGAAAATTGTGAAATGATATGGAAAATATGGAAGGAAAGTAAGTTGAAATGTGAAATGATATAGAAAATATGGAAGAACCCCAAGTTTAATAGTGATAAGATTTGTAAAATACAGAAGAAAATTGTCAAATGATATGGAAAATATGAAAGAAAGCTTAAGGCAAGTCGAATGATGATAAGTTATGGACAATATGGAAGAAAGGCAAGTTGAATAGTGCAAAGATATGGAAAATAGAGAAGAAAATAGTGAAAAGATATGGAGATTATGGAAGAAAGGCAATTCGAATAGTGAAAATATTAGGATAATACAGAAGAAAATTGTGAAAAGATATGTGAAATATGGAAAAAAAGTAGGTTGAATAGTGAAATGATATGGAAAATACAGAAGAAAATTGTGAAATGATATGGAAAATATGGAAGGAAAGTAAATTAAAATGTGAAATGATATTGAAAATATGGAAGAACCCCAAGTTGAATAGTGATAAGATTTGGAAAATACAGAAGAAAATTGTGAAATGATATGGAAAATATGAAAGAAAGGCAAGTCGAATGATGATAAGTTATGGACAATATGGAAGAAAGGCAAGTTGAATAGTGAAAAGATATGTAAAATATAGAAGAAACCCAAGTTGAATAGTGTAAAGATATGGAAAATAGAGAAGAAAATAGTGAAAAGATATGAAAAATATAGAAGAAACCCAAGTTGAATAGTGCAAAGATATGGAAAATAGAGAAGAAAATAGTGAAAAGATATGGAGATTATGGAAGAAAGGCAAGTAGAATAGTGAAAATATTAGGAAAATACAGAAGAAAATTGTGAAAAGATATGAGAAATATGGACGAAAAGTAGGTTGAATAGTGAAATGATATAGAAAATACAGAAGAAAATTTTGAAATGATATGGAAAATATGGAAGGAAAGTAAGTTGAAATGTGAAATGATATGTAAAATATGGAAGAAAGGCAAGTTGAAATGTGAAATGATATGGAAAATATGGAAGAAACCCAAGTTGAATAGTGAAAAGATTTGGAAAATGCAGAAAAAAATTGTGAAAAGATATGGAAATTATGAAAGAAAGATAATTTGAATAGTGAAAAGATTTGGAAAATACAGAAGAAAATTGTGAATTGATATGGAAAATATGGATGCAATGCGAAATGATATGGAAAATATGGAAGAAAAGTATGTTGAAAAGTGAAAAGATATGGAAAATATGGAGGAAAAGTAATTTGAATAGTGAAAAGATATGAAAAATAAGGAAGAAACCCAAGTTGAATAGTGATAAGATTTGGAAAATACAGAAGAAAATTATGAAAAGATATGAGAAATATGGACGAAAAGTAGGTTGAATAGTGAAATGATATGGAAAATACAGAAGAAGATTGTGAAATGATATGGAAGATATGGAAGGAAAGTAAGTTGAAATGTGAAATGATATGGAAAATATGGAAGAAAAGTAGGTTGAATAGTGAAATGATATGTACAATATAGAAGATAGGCAAGTTGCATAGGGAAAAGGTTTGGAAAATGCAGAAGAAAATGGTGAAAAGATATGAAAAATATGGAAGAAAAGTAGGTTGAACAGTGAAATGATATGTACAATATAGAAGAAAGGCAAGTTGCATAGTGAAAAGATATGGAAAATAGAGAAGAAAGTAGTGAACAGATATGGATATTATGGAAGAAAAGGAAGTCGAATATTGAAAAGATATGGAAAATACAGAAGAAAATTGAGAAAATATATGAAAAAGATGGAAGAAAAGTAAGTTGAACAGTGAAATGATATGGAAAATGCGGAAGAAAAGTATATGTAAGTTGAAATATGAAATGATATGGAAAATATGGAAGAAAAGTAAGTTGAAATGTGAAATGATATGGAAAGTATGGAAGACAAATAAGCTGAAATGTCAAATAATATGAAAAATATGGAAGAAAGGTAAGTTGAATAGAGAAAAGATATGAAAAATATGTACGAAAGGCAAGTTGAATAGTGAAAAGATATGGAAAATACAGAAGAAAATAGTGAAAAGATATGGAAATTATGAAAGAAAGATAATTTGAATAGTGAAAAGATTTGGAAAATACAGAAGAAAATAGTGAACAGATATGGATATTATGGAAGAAAAGGAAGTCGAATATTGAAAAGATATGGAAAATACAGAAGAAAATTGAGAAAAGATATGAAAAAGATGGAAGAAAAGTAAGTTGAACAGTGAAATGATATGAAAAATGCGGAAGAAAAGTACATGTAAGTTGAAATGTGAAATGATATAGAAAATATGGAAGAAAAGTAAGTTGAAATGTGAAATGATATGGAAAATATGGAAGACAAATCAGCTCAAATGTGAAATAATATGGAAAATATGGAAGAAAGTAAGTTGAATAGTGAAAAGATATGAAAAATATGTACGAAAGGCAAGTTGAATAGTGAAAAGATATGGAAAATACAGAAGAAAATAGTGAAAAGATATGGAAATTATGAAAGAAAGATAATTTGAATAGTGAAAAGATTTGGAAAATACAGAAGACAATTGTGAAATGATATGGAAAATAAGGATGCAATGTGAAATGATATGGAAAATATGGAAGAAAAGTAAGATGAAAAGTGAAAAGATATGGAAAATATGGAGGAAAAGTAATTTGAATAGTGAAAAGATGTGGAAAATATGGAAAAAGGAAAGTTGAAAAGTGAAAAGATATGAAAAATATGGAGGAAACCCAAGTTGAATAGTGATAAGATTTGGAAAATACAGAAAAAAATTGTGAAATGATATGGAAAATATGAAAGAAAGGCAAGTCGAATGGTGATAAGATATGGACAATATGGAAGAAAGGCAAGTTGAAAAATGAAAAGATATGAATTAAATGGAAGAAACCCAAGTTGAATAGTGCAAAGATATGGAAAATAGAGAAGAAAATAGTGAAAAGATATGGAGATTATGGAAGAAAGGCAAGTCGAATAGTGAAAATATTAGGATAATACAGAAGAAAATTGTGAAAAGATATGAGAAATATGGAAAAAAAGTAGGTTGAATAGTGAAATGATATGGAAAATACAGAAAAAAATTTTGAAATGATATGGAAAATATGGAAGGAAAGTAAATTGAAATGTGAAATGATATATAAAATATGGAAGAAAGGCAAGTTGAAATGTGAAATGATATGTAAAATATGGAATAAAGGCAAGTTTAAATGTGAAATGATATGGAAAATATGGAAGAAACCCAAGTTGAATAGTGAAAAGATTTGGAAAATGCAGACGAAAATTGTGAAAAGATATGGAAAATATGGATGCAATGCAAAATGATATGGAAAATATGGAAGAAAAGTATGTTGAAAAGTGAAAAGATATGGAAAATATGGAGGAAAAGTAATTTGAGTAGTGAAAAGATATGAAAAATAAGGAAGAAACCCAAGTTGAATAGTGATAAGATTTGGAAAATATGGAAGAAAGGCAAGTTGAATAGTGAAAAGATATGAAAAATATTGAAGAAAATTGTGAAAAGATATGGAGATTATGGATGAAAGGCAAGTCGAATAGTGAAAATATTAGGAAAATACAGAAGAAAATTGTGAAATGATATGGAAAATATGGAAGGAAAGTAAGTTGAAATGTGAAATGATATGGAAAATATGGAAGAACCCCAAGTTGAATAGTGATAAGATATGGAAAATACAGAAGAAAATTGTGAAATGATATGGAAAATATGAAAGAAAGGCAAGTCGAATGATGATAAGTTATGGACAATATGGAAGAAAGGCAAGTTGAATAGTGAAAAGATATGAAAAATATAGAAGAAACCCAAGTTGAATAGTGTAAAGATTTGTAAAATACAGAAGAAAATTGTGAAATGATATGGAAAATATGACAGAAAGCTTAAGGCAAGTCGAATGATGATAAGCTATGGACAACATGGAAGAAAGGCAAGTTGAATAGTGAAAAGATATGAAAAATATGGAAGAAACCCAAGTTGAATAGTGCAAAGATATGGAAAATAGAGAAGAAAATAGTGAAAAGATATGGAGATTATGGAAGAAAGGCAATTCGAATAGTGAAAATATTAGGAAAATACAGAAGAAAATTGTGAAAAGATATGAGAAATATGGAAAAAAAAGTAGGTTGAATAGTGAAATGATATGGAAAATACAGAAGAAAATTGTGAAATGATATGGAAAATATGGAAGGAAAGTAAGTTGAAATGTGAAATGATATGGAAAATATGGAAGAACCCCAAGTTAAATAGTGATAAGATTTGGAAAATACAGAAGAAAATTGTGAAATGATATGGAAAATATTGAAGAAAGGCAAGTCGAATGGTGATAAGATATGGACAATATGGAAGAAAGGCAAGTTGAATAGTGAAAAGATATGTAAAATATTGAAGAAAATAGTGAAAAGATATGGAGATTATGGAAGAAAAGTAAGTCGAATAGTGAAAATATTAGGATAATACAGAAGAAAATTGTGAAAAGATGGAGATTATGGAAGAAAGACAATTCGAATAGTGAAAATATTAGGATAATACAGAAGAAAATTGTGAAAAGATATGAGAAATATGGAAAAAAGTAGGTTGAATAGTGAAATGATATGGAAAATACAGAAGAACATTTTGAAATGATATGGAAAATATGGAAGGAAAGTAAGTTGAAATGTGAAATGATATGTAAAATATGGAAGAAAGGCAAGTTGAAATGTGAAATGATATGGAAAATATGGAAGAAACCCCAGTTGAATAGTGAAAAGATTTGGAAAATGCAGAAGAAAATTGTGAAAAGATATGGAAATTATGAAAGAAAGATAATTTGAATAGTGAAAAGATTTGGAAAATGCAGAAGAAAATTGTGAAATGATATGGAAAATATGGATGCAATGCGAAATGATATGGAAAATATGGAAGAAAAGTATGTTGAAAAGTGAAAAGATATGGAAAATTTGGAGGAAACCCAAGTTGAATAGTGATAAGATTTGGAAAATATTGAAGAAAGGCAAGTTGAATAGTGAAAAGATATGAAAAATATTGAAGAAAATTGTGAAAAGATATGGAGATTATGGAAGAAAGGCAAGTCGAATAGTGAAAATATTAGGATAATACAGAAGAAAATTGTGAAATGATATGGAAAATATTGAAGAAAGGCAAGTCGAATGGTGATAAGATATGAACAATATGGAAGAAAGGCAAGTTGAATAGTGAAAAGATATGAAAAATATTGAAGAAAATAGTGAAAAGATATGGAGATTATGGATGAAAGGCAAGTCGAATAGTGAAAATATTAGGAAAATACAGAAGAAAATTGTGAAAAGATATGAGAAATATGGACGAAAAGTAGGTTGAATAGTGAAATGATATGGAAAATACAGAAGAAAATTGTGAAATGATATGGAAAATATGGAAGGAAAGTAAGTTGAAATGTGAAATGATATAGAAAATATGGAAGAACCCCAAGTTTAATAGTGATAAGATTTGTAAAATACAGAAGAAAATTGTCAAATGATATGGAAAATATGAAAGAAAGCTTAAGGCAAGTCGAATGATGATAAGTTATGGACAATATGGAAGAAAGGCAAGTTGAATAGTGAAAAGATATGAAAAATATGGAAGAAACCCAAGTTGAATAGTGCAAAGATATGGAAAATAGAGAAGAAAATAGTGAAAAGATATGGAGATTATGGAAGAAAGGCAATTCGAATAGTGAAAATATTAGGATAATACAGAAGAAAATTGTGAAAAGATATGTGAAATATGGAAAAAAAGTAGGTTGAATAGTGAAATGATATGGAAAATACAGAAGAAAATTGTGAAATGATATGGAAAATATGGAAGGAAAGTAAATTAAAATGTGAAATGATATTGAAAATATGGAAGAACCCCAAGTTGAATAGTGATAAGATTTGGAAAATACAGAAGAAAATTGTGAAATGATATGGAAAATATGAAAGAAAGGCAAGTCGAATGATGATAAGTTATGGACAATATGGAAGAAAGGCAAGTTGAATAG
This sequence comes from Bathymodiolus brooksi, assembly GCA_963680875.1. Lineage (NCBI taxonomy): Eukaryota > Metazoa > Mollusca > Bivalvia > Mytilida > Modiolidae > Bathymodiolus > Bathymodiolus brooksi. Next base: position 79,286,149 of record OY804584.1, read on the forward strand.
TGAAAAGATATGTAAAATATAGAAGAAACCCAAGTTGAATAGTGTAAAGATATGGAAAATAGAGAAGAAAATAGTGAAAAGATATGAAAAATATAGAAGAAACCCAAGTTGAATAGTGCAAAGATATGGAAAATAGAGAAGAAAATAGTGAAAAGATATGGAGATTATGGAAGAAAGGCAAGTAGAATAGTGAAAATATTAGGAAAATACAGAAGAAAATTGTGAAAAGATATGAGAAATATGGACGAAAAGTAGGTTGAATAGTGAAATGATATAGAAAATACAGAAGAAAATTTTGAAATGATATGGAAAATATGGAAGGAAAGTAAGTTGAAATGTGAAATGATATGTAAAATATGGAAGAAAGGCAAGTTGAAATGTGAAATGATATGGAAAATATGGAAGAAACCCCAGTTGAATAGTGAAAAGATTTGGAAAATGCAGAAGAAAATTGTGAAAAGATATGGAAATTATGAAAGAAAGATAATTTGAATAGTGAAAAGATTTGGAAAATGCAGAAGAAAATTGTGAAATGATATGGAAAATATGGATGCAATGCGAAATGATATGGAAAATATGGAAGAAAAGTATGTTGAAAAGTGAAAAGATATGGAAAATTTGGAGGAAACCCAAGTTGAATAGTGATAAGATTTGGAAAATATTGAAGAAAGGCAAGTTGAATAGTGAAAAGATATGAAAAATATTGAAGAAAATTGTGAAAAGATATGGAGATTATGGAAGAAAGGCAAGTCGAATAGTGAAAATATTAGGATAATACAGAAGAAAATTGTGAAATGATATGGAAAATATTGAAGAAAGGCAAGTCGAATGGTGATAAGATATGAACAATATGGAAGAAAGGCAAGTTGAATAGTGAAAAGATATGAAAAATATTGAAGAAAATAGTGAAAAGATATGGAGAATATGGATGAAAGGCAAGTCGAATAGTGAAAATATTAGGAAAATACAGAAGAAAATTGTGAAAAGATATGAGAAATATGGACGAAAAGTAGGTTGAATAGTGAAATGATATGGAAAATACAGAAGAAAATTGTGAAATGATATGGAAAATATGGAAGGAAAGTAAGTTGAAATGTGAAATGATATAGAAAATATGGAAGAACCCCAAGTTTAATAGTGATAAGATTTGTAAAATACAGAAGAAAATTGTCAAATGATATGGAAAATATGAAAGAAAGCTTAAGGCAAGTCGAATGATGATAAGTTATGGACAATATGGAAGAAAGGCAAGTTGAATAGTGCAAAGATATGGAAAATAGAGAAGAAAATAGTGAAAAGATATGGAGATTATGGAAGAAAGGCAATTCGAATAGTGAAAATATTAGGAAAATACAGAAGAAAATTGTGAAAAGATATGAGAAATATGGACGAAAAGTAGGTTGAATAGTGAAATGATATGGAAAATACAGAAGAAAATTGTGAAATGATATGGAAAATATGGAAGGAAAGTAAGTTGAAATGTGAAATGATATAGAAAATATGGAAGAACCCCAAGTTTAATAGTGATAAGATTTGTAAAATACAGAAGAAAATTGTCAAATGATATGGAAAATATGAAAGAAAGCTTAAGGCAAGTCGAATGATGATAAGTTATGGACAATATGGAAGAAAGGCAAGTTGAATAGTGCAAAGATATGGAAAATAGAGAAGAAAATAGTGAAAAGATATGGAGATTATGGAAGAAAGGCAATTCGAATAGTGAAAATATTAGGATAATACAGAAGAAAATTGTGAAAAGATATGTGAAATATGGAAAAAAAAGTAGGTTGAATAGTGAAATGATATGGAAAATACAGAAGAAAATTGTGAAATGATATGGAAAATATGGAAGGAAAGTAAATTAAAATGTGAAATGATATTGAAAATATGGAAGAACCCCAAGTTGAATAGTGATAAGATTTGGAAAATACAGAAGAAAATTGTGAAATGATATGGAAAATATGAAAGAAAGGCAAGTCGAATGATGATAAGTTATGGACAATATGGAAGAAAGGCAAGTTGAATAGTGAAAAGATATGTAAAATATAGAAGAAACCCAAGTTGAATAGTGTAAAGATATGGAAAATAGAGAAGAAAATAGTGAAAAGATATGAAAAATATAGAAGAAACCCAAGTTGAATAGTGCAAAGATATGGAAAATAGAGAAGAAAATAGTGAAAAGATATGGAGATTATGGAAGAAAGGCAAGTAGAATAGTGAAAATATTAGGAAAATACAGAAAAAATTGTGAAAAGATATGAGAAATATGGACGAAAAGTAGGTTGAATAGTGAAATGATATAGAAAATACAGAAGAAAATTTTGAAATGATATGGAAAATATGGAAGGAAAGTAAGTTGAAATGTGAAATGATATGTAAAATATGGAAGAAAGGCAAGTTGAAATGTGAAATGATATGGAAAATATGGAAGAAACCCAAGTTGAATAGTGAAAAGATTTGGAAAATGCAGAAAAAAATTGTGAAAAGATATGGAAATTATGAAAGAAAGATAATTTGAATAGTGAAAAGATTTGGAAAATACAGAAGAAAATTGTGAATTGATATGGAAAATATGGATGCAATGCGAAATGATATGGAAAATATGGAAGAAAAGTATGTTGAAAAGTGAAAAGATATGGAAAATATGGAGGAAAAGTAATTTGAATAGTGAAAAGATATGAAAAATAAGGAAGAAACCCAAGTTGAATAGTGATAAGATTTGGAAAATACAGAAGAAAATTATGAAAAGATATGAGAAATATGGACGAAAAGTAGGTTGAATAGTGAAATGATATGGAAAATACAGAAGAAGATTGTGAAATGATATGGAAGATATGGAAGGAAAGTAAGTTGAAATGTGAAATGATATGGAAAATATGGAAGAAAAGTAGGTTGAATAGTGAAATGATATGTACAATATAGAAGATAGGCAAGTTGCATAGGGAAAAGGTTTGGAAAATGCAGAAGAAAATGGTGAAAAGATATGAAAAATATGGAAGAAAAGTAGGTTGAACAGTGAAATGATATGTACAATATAGAAGAAAGGCAAGTTGCATAGTGAAAAGATATGGAAAATAGAGAAGAAAGTAGTGAACAGATATGGATATTATGGAAGAAAAGGAAGTCGAATATTGAAAAGATATGGAAAATACAGAAGAAAATTGAGAAAATATATGAAAAAGATGGAAGAAAAGTAAGTTGAACAGTGAAATGATATGGAAAATGCGGAAGAAAAGTATATGTAAGTTGAAATATGAAATGATATGGAAAATATGGAAGAAAAGTAAGTTGAAATGTGAAATGATATGGAAAGTATGGAAGACAAATAAGCTGAAATGTCAAATAATATGAAAAATATGGAAGAAAGGTAAGTTGAATAGAGAAAAGATATGAAAAATATGTACGAAAGGCAAGTTGAATAGTGAAAAGATATGGAAAATACAGAAGAAAATAGTGAAAAGATATGGAAATTATGAAAGAAAGATAATTTGAATAGTGAAAAGATTTGGAAAATACAGAAGAAAATAGTGAACAGATATGGATATTATGGAAGAAAAGGAAGTCGAATATTGAAAAGATATGGAAAATACAGAAGAAAATTGAGAAAAGATATGAAAAAGATGGAAGAAAAGTAAGTTGAACAGTGAAATGATATGAAAAATGCGGAAGAAAAGTACATGTAAGTTGAAATGTGAAATGATATAGAAAATATGGAAGAAAAGTAAGTTGAAATGTGAAATGATATGGAAAATATGGAAGACAAATCAGCTCAAATGTGAAATAATATGGAAAATATGGAAGAAAGTAAGTTGAATAGTGAAAAGATATGAAAAATATGTACGAAAGGCAAGTTGAATAGTGAAAAGATATGGAAAATACAGAAGAAAATAGTGAAAAGATATGGAAATTATGAAAGAAAGATAATTTGAATAGTGAAAAGATTTGGAAAATACAGAAGACAATTGTGAAATGATATGGAAAATAAGGATGCAATGTGAAATGATATGGAAAATATGGAAGAAAAGTAAGATGAAAAGTGAAAAGATATGGAAAATATGGAGGAAAAGTAATTTGAATAGTGAAAAGATGTGGAAAATATGGAAAAAGGAAAGTTGAAAAGTGAAAAGATATGAAAAATATGGAGGAAACCCAAGTTGAATAGTGATAAGATTTGGAAAATACAGAAAAAAATTGTGAAATGATATGGAAAATATGAAAGAAAGGCAAGTCGAATGGTGATAAGATATGGACAATATGGAAGAAAGGCAAGTTGAAAAATGAAAAGATATGAATTAAATGGAAGAAACCCAAGTTGAATAGTGCAAAGATATGGAAAATAGAGAAGAAAATAGTGAAAAGATATGGAGATTATGGAAGAAAGGCAAGTCGAATAGTGAAAATATTAGGATAATACAGAAGAAAATTGTGAAAAGATATGAGAAATATGGAAAAAAAGTAGGTTGAATAGTGAAATGATATGGAAAATACAGAAAAAAAATTTGAAATGATATGGAAAATATGGAAGGAAAGTAAATTGAAATGTGAAATGATATATAAAATATGGAAGAAAGGCAAGTTGAAATGTGAAATGATATGTAAAATATGGAATAAAGGCAAGTTTAAATGTGAAATGATATGGAAAATATGGAAGAAACCCAAGTTGAATAGTGAAAAGATTTGGAAAATGCAGACGAAAATTGTGAAAAGATATGGAAAATATGGATGCAATGCAAAATGATATGGAAAATATGGAAGAAAAGTATGTTGAAAAGTGAAAAGATATGGAAAATATGGAGGAAAAGTAATTTGAGTAGTGAAAAGATATGAAAAATAAGGAAGAAACCCAAGTTGAATAGTGATAAGATTTGGAAAATATGGAAGAAAGGCAAGTTGAATAGTGAAAAGATATGAAAAATATTGAAGAAAATTGTGAAAAGATATGGAGATTATGGATGAAAGGCAAGTCGAATAGTGAAAATATTAGGAAAATACAGAAGAAAATTGTGAAATGATATGGAAAATATGGAAGGAAAGTAAGTTGAAATGTGAAATGATATGGAAAATATGGAAGAACCCCAAGTTGAATAGTGATAAGATATGGAAAATACAGAAGAAAATTGTGAAATGATATGGAAAATATGAAAGAAAGGCAAGTCGAATGATGATAAGTTATGGACAATATGGAAGAAAGGCAAGTTGAATAGTGAAAAGATATGAAAAATATAGAAGAAACCCAAGTTGAATAGTGTAAAGATTTGTAAAATACAGAAGAAAATTGTGAAATGATATGGAAAATATGACAGAAAGCTTAAGGCAAGTCGAATGATGATAAGTTATGGACAACATGGAAGAAAGGCAAGTTGAATAGTGAAAAGATATGAAAAATATGGAAGAAACCCAAGTTGAATAGTGCAAAGATATGGAAAATAGAGAAGAAAATAGTGAAAAGATATGGAGATTATGGAAGAAAGGCAAGTAGAATAGTGAAAATATTAGGAAAATACAGAAGAAAATTGTGAAAAGATATGAGAAATATGGAAAAAAAAGTAGGTTGAATAGTGAAATGATATGGAAAATACAGAAGAAAATTGTGAAATGATATGGAAAATATGGAAGGAAAGTAAGTTGAAATGTGAAATGATATGGAAAATATGGAAGAACCCCAAGTTAAATAGTGATAAGATTTGGAAAATACAGAAGAAAATTGTGAAATGATATGGAAAATATTGAAGAAAGGCAAGTTGAATAGTGAAAAGATATGTAAAATATTGAAGAAAATAATGAAAAGATATGGAGATTATGGAAGAAAAGTAAGTCGAATAGTGAAAATATTAGGATAATACAGAAGAAAATTGTGAAAAGATGGAGATTATGGAAGAAAGACAATTCGAATAGTGAAAATATTAGGATAATACAGAAGAAAATTGTGAAAAGATATGAGAAATATGGAAAAAAGTAGGTTGAATAGTGAAATGATATGGAAAATACAGAAGAACATTTTGAAATGATATGGAAAATATGGAAGGAAAGTAAGTTGAAATGTGAAATGATATGTAAAATATGGAAGAAAGGCAAGTTGAAATGTGAAATGATATGGAAAATATGGAAGAAACCCCAGTTGAATAGTGAAAAGATTTGGAAAATGCAGAAGAAAATTGTGAAAAGATATGGAAATTATGAAAGAAAGATAATTTGAATAGTGAAAAGATTTGGAAAATGCAGAAGAAAATTGTGAAATGATATGGAAAATATGGATGCAATGCGAAATGATATGGAAAATATGGAAGAAAAGTATGTTGAAAAGTGAAAAGATATGGAAAATTTGGAGGAAACCCAAGTTGAATAGTGATAAGATTTGGAAAATATTGAAGAAAGGCAAGTTGAATAGTGAAAAGATATGAAAAATATTGAAGAAAATTGTGAAAAGATATGGAGATTATGGAAGAAAGGCAAGTCGAATAGTGAAAATATTAGGATAATACAGAAGAAAATTGTGAAATGATATGGAAAATATTGAAGAAAGGCAAGTCGAATGGTGATAAGATATGAACAATATGGAAGAAAGGCAAGTTGAATAGTGAAAAGATATGAAAAATATTGAAGAAAATAGTGAAAAGATATGGAGATTATGGATGAAAGGCAAGTCGAATAGTGAAAATATTAGGAAAATACAGAAGAAAATTGTGAAAAGATATGAGAAATATGGACGAAAAGTAGGTTGAATAGTGAAATGATATGGAAAATACAGAAGAAAATTGTGAAATGATATGGAAAATATGGAAGGAAAGTAAGTTGAAATGTGAAATGATATAGAAAATATGGAAGAACCCCAAGTTTAATAGTGATAAGATTTGTAAAATACAGAAGAAAATTGTCAAATGATATGGAAAATATGAAAGAAAGCTTAAGGCAAGTCGAATGATGATAAGTTATGGACAATATGGAAGAAAGGCAAGTTGAATAGTGAAAAGATATGAAAAATATGGAAGAAACCCAAGTTGAATAGTGCAAAGATATGGAAAATAGAGAAGAAAATAGTGAAAAGATATGGAGATTATGGAAGAAAGGCAATTCGAATAGTGAAAATATTAGGATAATACAGAAGAAAATTGTGAAAAGATATGTGAAATATGGAAAAAAAGTAGGTTGAATAGTGAAATGATATGGAAAATACAGAAGAAAATTGTGAAATGATATGGAAAATATGGAAGGAAAGTAAATTAAAATGTGAAATGATATTGAAAATATGGAAGAACCCCAAGTTGAATAGTGATAAGATTTGGAAAATACAGAAGAAAATTGTGAAATGATATGGAAAATATGAAAGAAAGGCAAGTCGAATGATGATAAGTTATGGACAATATGGAAGAAAGGCAAGTTGAATAGTGAAAAGATATGTAAAATATAGAAGAAACCCAAGTTGAATAGTGTAAAGATATGGAAAATAGAGAAGAAAATAGTGAAAAGATATGAAAAATATAGAAGAAACCCAAGTTGAATAGTGCAAAGATATGGAAAATAGAGAAGAAAATAGTGAAAAGATATGGAGATTATGGAAGAAAGGCAAGTAGAATAGTGAAAATATTAGGAAAATACAGAAGAAAATTGTGAAAAGATATGAGAAATATGGACGAAAAGTAGGTTGAATAGTGAAATGATATAGAAAATACAGAAGAAAATTTTGAAATGATATGGAAAATATGGAAGGAAAGTAAGTTGAAATGTGAAATGATATGTAAAATATGGAAGAAAGGCAAGTTGAAATGTAAAATGATATGGAAAATATGGAAGAAACCCAAGTTGAATAGGGAAAAAGTTTGGAAAATGCAGAAGAAAATTGTGAAAAGATATGGAAATTATGAAAGAAAGATAATTTGAATAGTGAAAAGATTTGGAAAATACAGAAGAAAATTGTCAAATGATATGGAAAATATGGATGCAATGCGAACTGATATGGAAAATATGGAAGAAAAATATGTTGAAAAGTGAAAAGATATGGAAAATATGGAGGAAAAGTAATTTGAATAGTGAAAAGATATGAAAAATCAGGAAGAAACCCAAGTTGAATAGTGATAATATTTGGAAAATACAGAAGAAAATTATGAAATGATATGGAAAATATTGAAGAAAGGCAAGTCGAATGGTGATAAGATATGAACAATATGGAAGAAAGGCAAGTTGAATAGTGAAAAGATATGAAAAATATTGGAAGAAACCCAAGTTGAATAGTGATAAGATTTGGAAAATATGGAAGAAAGGCAAGTTGAATAGTGAAAAGATATGAAAAATATTGAAGAAAATTGTGAAAAGATATGGAGATTTTGGATGAAAGGAAAGTCGAATAGTGAAAATATTAGGAAAATACAGAAGAAAATTGTGAAATGATATGGAAAATATGGAAGGAAAGTAAGTTGAAATGTGAAATGATATGGAAAATATGGAAGAACCCCAAGTTGAATAGTGATAAGATTTGGAAAATATAGAAGAAAATTGTGAAATGATATAGAAAATATGGAAGAAAGGCAAGTCGAATGGTGATAAGATATGGACAATATCTAAGAAACCCAAGTTGAATAGTGAAAAGATATGAAAAATATTGAAGAAAATAGTGAAAAGATATGAAGATTATGGAAGAAAAGCAAGTCGAATAGTGAAAATATTAGGATAATACAGAAGAAAATTGTGAAAAGATGGAGATTATGGAAGAAAGGCAATTCAAATAGTGAAAATATTAAGATAATACAGAAGAAAATTGTGAAAAGATATGTGAAATATGGAAAAAAAGTAGGTTGAATAGTGAAATGATATGGAAAATACAGAAGAACATTTTGAAATGATATGGAAAATATGGAAGGAAAGTAAGTTGAAATGTGAAATGATATGTAAAATATGGAAGAAAGGCAAGTTGAAATGTGAAATGATATGGAAAATATGGAAGAAAGATAATTTGAATAGTGAAAAGATTTGGAAAATACAGAAGAAAATTGTGAAATGATTTGGAAAATATGGATGCAATGCGAAATGATATGGAAAATATGGAAGAAAAGTATGTTGAAAAGTGAAAAGATTTGGAAAATGCAGAAGAAAATTGTGAAAAGATATGAAAAATATGGATGCAATGCAAAATGATATGGAAAATATGGAAGAAAAGTATGTTGAAAAGTGAAAAGATATGGATAATTTGGAGGAAAAGTAATTTGAGTAGTGAAAAGATATGAAAAATAAGGAAGAAACCCAAGTTGAATAGTGATAAGATTTGGAAAATATTGAAGAAAGGCAAGTTGAATAGTGAAAAGATATGAAAAATATTGAAGAAAATTGTGAAAAGATATGGAGATTATGGATGAAAGGCAAGTCGAATAGTGAAAATATTAGGAAAATACAGAAGAAAATTGTGAAATGATATGTAAAATATGGAAGGAAAGTAAGTTGAAATGTGAAATGATATGGAAAATATGGAAGAACCCCAAGTTGAATAGTGATAAGATTTGGAAAATACAGAAGAAAATTGTGAAATGGTATGGAAAATATTGAAGAAAGGCAAGTCGAATGGTGATAAGATATGGACAATATGGAAGAAAGGCAAGTTGAATAATGAAAAGATATGAAAAATATTGAAGAAAATAGTGAAAAGATATGGAAATTATGGAAGAAAGGCAAGTCGAATAGTGAAAATATTAGGATAATACAGAAGAAAATTGTGAAAAGATATGAGAAATATGGAAAAAAAGTAGGTTGAATAGTGAAATGATATGGAAAATACAGAAGAAAATTTTGAAATGATATGGAAAATATGGAAGGAAAGTAAATTGAAATGTGAAATGATATGTAAAATATGGAAGAAAGGCAAGTTGAAATGTGAAATGATATGTAAAATATGGAAGAAAGGCAAGTTGAAATGTGAAATGATATGGAAAATATGGAAAAAACCCAAGTTGAATAGTGAAAAGATTTGGAAAATGCAGAAGAAAAATGTGAAAAGATATGGAAAATATGGATGCAATGCAAAATGATATGGAAAATATGGAAGAAAAGTATGTTGAAAAGTGAAAAGATATGGAAAATATGGGGGAAAAGTAATTTGAGTAGTGAAAAGATATGAAAAATAAGGAAGAACCCCAAGTTGAATAGTGATAAGATTTGAAAAATATGGAAGAAAGGCAAGTTGAATAGTGAAAAGATATGAAAAATATTGAAGAAAATTGTGAAAAGATATGGAGATTATGGATGAAAGGCAAGTCGAATAGTGAAAATATTAGGAAAATACAGTAGAAAATTGTGAAATGATATGGAAAATATGGAAGGAAAGTAAGTTGAAATGTGAAATGATATGGAAAATATGGAAGAACCCCAAGTTGAATAGTGATAAGATTTGTAAAATACAGAAGAAAATTGTGAAATGATATGGAAAATATGAAAGAAAGCTTAAGGCAAGTCGAATGATGATAAGCTATGGACAATATGGAAGAAAGGCAAGTTGAATAGTGAAAAGATATGAAAAATATGGAAGAAACCCAAGTTGAATAGTGCAAAGATATGGAAAATAGAGAAGAAAATAGTGAAAAGATGGAGATTATGGAAGAAAGGCAATTCGAATAGTGAAAATATTAGGATCATACAGAAGAAAATTGTGAAAAGATATGTGAAATATGGAAAAAAGTAGGTTGAATAGTGAAATGATATGGAAAATACAGAAGAACATTTTGAAATGATATGGAAAATATGGAAGGAAAGTAAGTTGAAATGTGAAATGATATGTAAAATATGGAAGAAAGGCAAGTTGAAATGTGAAATGATATGGAAAATATGGAAGAAACCCAAGTTGAATAGTGAAAAGATTTGGAAAATGCAGAAGAAAATTGTGAAAAGATATGGAAATTATGAAAGAAAGATATTTTGAATAGTGAAAAGATTTGGAAAATGCAGAAGAAAATTGTGAAATGATATGGAAAATATGGATGCAATGCGAAATGATATGGAAAATATGGAAGAAAAGTATGTTGAAAAGTGAAAAGATTTGGAAAATGCAGAAGAAAATTGTGAAAAGATATGGAAAATATGGATGCAATGCAAATTGATATGGAAAATATAGAAGAAAAGTATGTTGAAAAGTGAAAAGATATGGAAAATATGGAGGAAAAGTAATTTGAGTAGTGAAAAGATATGAATAATAAGGAAGAAACCCAAGTTGAATAGTGATAAGATTTGGAAAATATGGAAGAAAGGCAAGTTGAATAGTGAAAAGATATGAAAAATATTGAAGAAAATTGTGAAAAGATATGGAGATTATGGATGAAAGGCAAGTCGAATAGTGAAAATATTAGGAAAATACAGAAGAAAATTGTGAAATGATATGTAAAATATGGAAGGAAAGTAAGTTGAAATGTGAAATGATATGGAAAATATGGAAGAACCCCAAGTTGAATAGTGATAAGATTTGGAAAATACAGAAGAAAATTGTGAAATGGTATGGAAAATATTGAAGAAAGGCAAGTCGAATGGTGATAAGATATGGACAATGTGGAAGAAAGGCAAGTTGAATAATGAAAAGATATGAAAAATATTGAAGAAAATAGTGAAAAGATATGGAGATTATGGAAGAAAGGCAAGTCGAATAGTGAAAATATTAGGATAATACAGAAGAAAATTGTGAAAAGATATGAGAAATATGGAAAAAAAAGTAGGTTGAATAGTGAAATGATATGGAAAATACAGAAGAAAATTTTGAAATGATATGGAAAATATGGAAGGAAAGTAAATTGAAATATGAAATGATATGTAAAATATGGAAGAAAGGCAAGTTGAAATGTGAAATGATATGTAAAATATGGAAGAAAGGAAAGTTGAAATGTGAAATGATATGGAACATATGGAAGAAACCCAAGTTGAATAGTGAAAAGATTTGGAAAATGCAGAAGAAAATTGTGAAAAGATATGGAAAATATGGATGCAATGCAAAATGATATGGAAAATATGGAAGAAAAGTATGTTGAAAAGTGAAAAGATATGGAAAATATGGAGGAAAAGTAATTTGAGTAGTGAAAAGATATGAAAAATAAGGAAGAAACCCAAGTTGAATAGTGATAAGATTTGGAAAATATGGAAGAAAGGCAAGTTCAATAGTGAAAAGATATGAAAAATATTGAAGAAAATTGTGAAAAGATATGGAGATTATGGATGAAAGGCAAGTCGAATAGTGAAAATATTAGGAAAATACAGAAGAAAATTGTGAAATGATATGGAAAATATGGAAGGAAAGTAAGTTGAAATGTGAAATGATATGGAAAATATGGAAGAACCCCAAGTTGAATAGTGATAAAATTTGTAAAATGATATGGAAAATATGGAACAACCCCAAGTTGAATAGTGATAAGATTTGTAAAATACAGAAGAAAATTGTGAAATGATATGGAAAATATGAAAGAAAGCTTAAGGCAAGTCGAATGATGATAAGTTATGGACAATATGGAAGAAAGGCAAGTTGAATAGTGAAAAGATATGAAAAATATGGAAGAAACCCAAGTTGATTAGTGCAAAGATATGGAAAATAGAGAAGAAAATAGTGAAAAGATATGGAGATTATGGAAGAAAGGCAAGTAGAATAGTAAAAATATTAGGATAATACAGAAGAAAATTGTGAAAAGATATGTGAAATATGGAAAAAAAGTAGGTTGAATAGTGAAATAATATGGAAAATACAGAAGAACATTTTGAAATGATATGGAAAATATGGAAGGAAAGTAAGTTGAAATGTGAAATGATATGTAAAATATGGAAGAAAGGCAAGTTGAAATGTGAAATGATATGGAAAATATGGAAGAAACCCAAGTTGAATAGTGAAAAGATTTGGAAAATGCAGAAGAAAATTGTGAAAAGATATGGAAATTATGAAATAAAGATAATTTGAATAGTGAAAAGATTTGGAAAATGCAGAAGAAAATTGTGAAATGATATGGAAAATATGGATGCAATGCGAAATGATACGGAAAATATGGAAGAAAAGTATGTTGAAAAGTGAAAAGATTTGGAAAATGCAGAAGAAAATTGTGAAAAGATATGGAAATATGGATGCAATGCAAAATGATATGGAAAATATGGAAGAAAAGTATGTTGAAAAGTGAAAAGATATGGAAAATATGGAGGAAAAGTAATTTGAGTAGTGAAAAGATATGAAAAATAAGGAAGAAACCCAAGTTGAATAGTGATAAGATTTGGAAAATATGGAAGAAAGGCAAGTTGAATAGTGAAAAGATATGAAAAATATTGAAGAAAATTGTGAAAAGATATGGAGATTATGGATGAAAGGCAAGTCGAATAGTGAAAATATTAGGAAAATACAGAAGAAAATTGTGAAATGATATGGAAAATATGGAAGGAAAGTAAGTTGAAATGTGAAATGATATGGAAAATATGGAAGAACCCCAAGTTGAATAGTGATAAAATTTGTAAAATGATATGGAAAATATGGAACAACCCCAAGTTGAATAGTGATAAGATTTGTAAAATACAGAAGAAAATTGTGAAATGATATGGAAAATATGAAAGAAAGCTTAAGGCAAGTCGAATGATGATAAGTTATGGACAATATGGAAGAAAGGCAAGTTGAATAGTGAAAAGATATGAAAAATATGGAAGAAACCCAAGTTGATTAGTGCAAAGATATGGAAAATAGAGAAGAAAATAGTGAAAAGATATGGAGATTATGGAAGAAAGGCAAGTAGAATAGTAAAAATATTAGGATAATACAGAAGAAATTGTGAAAAGATATGTGAAATATGGAAAAAAAGTAGGTTGAATAGTGAAATGATATGGAAAATACAGAAGAAAATTTTGAAATGATATGGAAAATATGGAAGGAAAGTAAGTTGAAATGTGAAATGATATGTAAAATATGGAAGAAAGGCAAGTTGAAATGTGAAATGATATGGAAAATATGGAAGAAACCCAAGTTGAATAGGGAAAAGATTTGGAAAATGCAGAAGAAAATTGTGAAAAGATATGGAACTTATGAAAGAAAGATAATTTGAATAGTGAAAAGATTTGGAAAATACAGAAGAAAATTGTCGAATTGATATGGAAAATATGGATGCAATGCGAAATGATATGGAAAATATGGAAGAAAAAGTATGTTGAAAAGTGAAAAGATATGGAAAATATGGAGGAAAAGTAATTTGAATAGTGAAAAGATATGAAAAATAAGGAAGAAACCCAAGTTGAATAGTGATAAGATTTGGAAAATACAGAAGAAAATTATGAAATGATATGGAAAATATTGAAGAAAGGCAAGTCGAATGGTGATAAGATATGAACAATATGGAAGAAAGGCAAGTTGAATTGTGAAAAGATATGAAAAATATTGAAGAAAATAGTGAAAAGATATGGAGATTATGGATGAAAGGCAAGTCGAATAGTGAAAATATTAGGAAAATACATAAGAAAATTGTGAAAAGATATGAGAAATATGGACGAAAAGTAGGTTGAATAGTGAAATGATATGGAAAATACAGAAGAAAATTGTGAAATGATATGGAAAATATGGAAGGAAAGTAAGTTGAAATGTGAAATGATATGGAAAATATGGAAGAACCCCAAGTTGAATAGTGATAAGATTTGGAAAATACAGAAGAAAATTGTGAAATGATATGGAAAATATGAAAGAAAGGCAAGTCGAATGATGATAAGTTATGGACAATATGGAAGAAAGGCAAGTTGAATAGTGAAAAGATATGAAAAATATGGAAGAAACCCAAGTTGAATAGTGCAAAGATATGGAAAATAGAGAAGAAAATAGTGAAAAGATATGGAGATTATGGAAGAAAGGCAATTCGAATAGTGAAAATATTAGGATAATACAGAAGAAAATTGTGAAATGATATGTGAAATATGGAAAAAAAGTAGGTTGAATAGTGAAATGATATGGAAAATACAGAAGAAAATTTGAAATGATATGGAAAATATGGAAGGAAAGTAAGTTGAAATGTGAAATGATATGTAAAATATGGAAGAAAGGCAAGTTGAAATGTGAAATGATATGGAAAATATGGAAGAAACCCAAGTTGAATAGTGAAAAGATTTGGAAAATGCAGAAGAAAATTATGAAAAGATATGAGAAATATGGACGAAAAGTAGGTTGAATAGTGAAATGATATGGAAAATACAGAAGAAAATTGTGAAATGATATGGAAAATATGGAAGGAAAGTAAGTGAAATGTGAAATGATATGTAAAATATGGAAGAAAGGCAAGTTGAAATGTGAAATGATATGGAAAATATGGGAGAAACCCAAGTTGAATAGTGAAAAGATTTGGAAAATGCAGAAGAAAATTGTGAAAAGATATGGAAATTATGAAAGAGAGATAATTTGAATAGTGAAAAGATTTGGAAAATACAGAAGAAAATTGTGAATTGATATGGAAAATATGGATGCAATGCGAAATGATATGGAAAATATGGAAGAAAAGTATGTTGAAAAGTGAAAAGATATGGAAAATATGGAGGAAAAGTAATTTGAATAGTGAAAAGATATGAAAATAAGGAAGAAACCCAAGTTGAATAGTGATAAGATTTGGAAAATACAGAAGAAAATTATGAAATGATATGGAAAATATTGAAGAAAGGCAAGTCGAATGGTGATAAGATATGAACAATATGGAAGAAAGGCAAGTTGAATTGTGAAAAGATATGAAAAATATTGAAGAAAATGTGAAATGATATGGAAAATATGGAAGGAAAGTAAGTTGAAATGTGAAATGATATGGAAAATATGGAAGGAAAGTAAGTTGAAATGTGAAATGATATGGAAAATATGGAAGAACCCCAAGTTGAATAGTGATAAGATTTGGAAAATACAGAAGAAAATTGTGAAATGATATGGAAAATATGAAAGAAAGGCAAGTCGAATGATGATAAGTTATAGACAATATGGAAGAAAGGCAAGTTGAATAGTGAAAAGATATGAAAAATATGGAAGAAACCCAAGTTTAATAGTGCAAAGATATGGAAAATAGAGAAGAAAATAGTGAAAAGATATGGAGATTATGGAAGAAAGGCAATTCGAATAGTGAAAATATTAGGATAATACAGAAGAAAATTGTGAAATGATATGTGAAATATGGAAAAAAAGTAGGTTGAATAGTGAAATGATATGGAAAATACAGAAGAAAATTTTGAAATGATATGGAAAATATGGAAGGAAAGTAAGTTGAAATGTGAAATGATATGTAAATATGGAAGAAAGGCAAGTTGAAAGTGAAATGATATGGAAAATATAGAAGAAACCCAAGTTGAATAGTGAAAAGATTTGGAAAATGCAGAAGAAATGGTGAAAAGATATGGAAATTATGAAAGAAAGATAATTTGAATAGTGAAGAGATTTGGAAAAGACAGAAGAAAATTGTGAATTGATATGGAAAATATGGATGCAATGCGAAATGATATGGAAAAATATGGAAGAAAAGTATGTTGAAAAGTGAAAAGATATGGAAAATATGGAGGAAACGTAATTTGAATAGTGAAAAGATATGAAAAATAAGGAAGAAACCCAAGTTGAATAGTGATAAGATT
>OY804584.1:79302911-79350411 GCA_963680875.1 Bathymodiolus brooksi
CCTATATTGCCAGTTTCTCTGTGTTTTTCTTCGTCTTGTGTACCCTATATTGCCAGTTTCTTTGTCTTGTGTACCCTATATTGCCAGTTTCTTTGTCTTGTGTACCCTATATTGCCAGTTTCTCTGTGTTTTTCTTCGTCTTGTGTACCCTATATTGCCTGTTTCTCTGTGTTTTTCTTTGTCTTGTGTACCCTATATTGCCAGTTTCTCTGTGTTTTTCTTTGTCTTGTGTACCCTATGTTGCCAGTTTCTCTGTGTTTTTCTTTGTCTTGTGTACCCTATATTGCCTGTTTCTCTGTGTTTTTCTTTGTCTTGTGTACCCTATATTGCCAGTTTCTCTGTGTTTTTCTTTGTCTTGTGTACCCTATATTGCCTGTTTCTCTGTGTTTTTCTTTGTCTTGTGTACCCTATGTTGCCAGTTTCTCTGTGTTTTTTTTTGTCTTGTGTACCCTATATTGCCTGTTTCTCTGTGTTTTTCTTTGTCTTGTGTACCCTATATTGCCTGTTTCTCTGTGTTTTTCTTTGTCTTGTGTACCCTATATTGCCAGTTTCTCTGTGTTTTTCTTCGTCTTGTGTACCCTATATTGCCTGTTTCTCTGTGTTTTTCTTTGTCTTGTGTACCCTATATTGCCAGTTTCTTTGTCTTGTGTACCCTATATTGCCAGTTTCTCTGTGTTTTTCTTCGTCTTGTGTACCCTATATTGCCAGTTTCTCTGTGTTTTTCTTTGTCTTGTGTACCCTATATTGCCAGTTTCTCTGTGTTTTTCTTCGTCTTGTGTACCCTATATTGCCTGTTTCTCTGTGTTTTTCTTTGTCTTGTGTACCCTATATTGCCAGTTTCTTTGTCTTGTGTACCCTATATTGCCAGTTTCTCTGTGTTTTTCTTCGTCTTGTGTACCCTATATTGCCTGTTTCTCTGTGTTTTTCTTTGTCTTGTGTACCCTATATTGCCAGTTTCTCTGTGTTTTTCTTTGTCTTGTGTACCCTATGTTGCCAGTTTCTCTGTGTTTTTCTTTGTCTTGTGTACCCTATATTGCCAGTTTCTCTGTGTTTTTCTTTGTCTTGTGTACCCTATGTTGCCAGTTTCTCTGTGTTTTTCTTTGTCTTGTGTACCCTATATTGCCTGTTTCTCTGTGTTTTTCTTTGTCTTGTGTACCCTATATTGCCAGTTTCTCTGTGTTTTTCTTCGTCTTGTGTACCCTATATTGCCTGTTTCTCTGTGTTTTTCTTTGTCTTGTGTACCCTATATTGCCAGTTTCTCTGGATTGTCCCTTCGGTATTCTTTGACGTTTATTTATGGACTTGTTAGCACATTAAAATACGACACGGATTAAAAACGTCAACTTCGATTGAATGATGTCATCAGTATATACCATCAACTTGTTTGAACTTATTGCACATTATCTTATTGCAGACATATTTTAATTGATAGTCTAAGAGATTTTAATTACATAAAACTAATTAGAATTATAAAACAATCAAGATATACTCCCCGTGTTTAAAGTATCAATCACTTCAGATTTGTTTGATTATCACAACCTTTGACATTTCTACTCATTAGACGTGTATACCTTATTCAAGATTAAAGAATGTCTGCGTTTAACAATGCATTGCAAGACAATTATACTACATTAAAGGATACAAGGCGAACGAATAATACCTATGTACGATGCAGGGGCGGATCCAGGATTTCAAGTTAGGGGGGCGCACTTAAAAAAATTGCGCCGAGCGGAGGGAGGCGCTAAAATTTTTGGGGTATTTCGTGTGAAAAATCACGATTTTACGCCAAAAAATCTTATTTTTTCCAATTGCGGAGGGAGGCGCGAAAATTTTTGGGGTATTTTGTGTGAAAAATCACGATTTTACGCCAAAAAATCATATTTTTTCCAATTTTAGGGGAAGGGGCGCGCGCCGGGTGCGCCCCCCCCCCCTGGATCCGCCCCTGCGATGAGATTGTCGAATAAAGGTATAATTCAGATAAAACACCGCACCTCCCCAATAGAAGAAATTACAAACTTCAAACAGGAAACACGAGTTGAAGAAAACAGAAATGTACAAATACTCAGAAGATACGAACTCCCCCATGCATCAATGAATGATATAGGGTCCTTTAGAAGGGCTAGCATTTTCTGTTCCTACAACTGTTATGAAAGTTATTAAAAGTTATTTTTAGGTTCTTGAAGGAAAAATGCCTTCAATCAGGTGAGGCACAGAGATATGTATACAAAGCAATCCATAGAGATGGCTATTTGTAGCATGAATAGTACCATCCCTCTTCAAATATTCCTCACAGGAAGAATTTACTTTTAAATTACAGTAAGTATTATTTTCTAATAAAACATACTGCTAACAAACAATATATAATGATTACCAGCGTAACCAAACGATGGTCGGTTCGACTTTACCTCCACTTGTTTGTATATAGGTGGGTTCGTGTCGTATTGTGTTTTTGTGTATGCTTGTGCATAGTGATGTCCTACATGTTCTATCATATGTCGTTACGTTCTGAGTTCCGCATAAAACTATGTTCGGTTAATCTCTACCTCCAGTTGTTTGTTGGAGGGCTCAGGTCTTATTTACGTTATTTGTGTTTGCTTGCGTATAGTGGTGTACAACACATATTGACTATATGAGTAACATGGTGGTTGTCTTATAAGAGGCAGGAACTGTTTGCCCTTCGCGAGCACATAGGTTCACCCTTGGTTGTTGATGGGGTCTGTGTTGCTCATCTTTTTAGTTTTCTGTGTTGTGTGTTTTGCTTTGTTTGTCTTTGTCCTTTGTCTTGTGTACCCAATATTGTCAGTTTATCTGGATTGTTCATTCTTGATTACCACTTCGGTATTCTCTAACCTTTATGCACTGTAGTGTTAATAATACTGTCACCCCGATTATCTTGTCCACGCATGTATTTACCAGACAAATGTTTATGGAATAACTATTCATTGTTACAACTAAGTTCAAGTGTAGTCAAAACACCTTGCTCCATCATTAAATAAAATTTTATTATTTTAAATGTGTTCAAAGGTGATAAATGTTTTCAGGTCATCGATTAGGGTCTCTCAAGTGAAGGTACATTACATACTTGTAGAAGGTCGTTTTATAATCGACAAATAGTTCATGGCACTAAGGGCCACATGGCAGTTTATGGACCGGGATATCACCCACAAAATATTATATGGACCGAAGCGAAGCTGAGGTCCATATACCATTTTGTGGGTGACATACTGGTCCATAAACTGCCATTTGGCCCGAAGTGCCATGAACTATTTGTTATATTATACTTAATACATGCAAATCTGGCAGACGACATGTTTTTGTTATTCTATATTTAAGACAAAAAACGATATCGGACAAAATTCGGAAGAAAACATTATATTGATCGGGCCCGGTCAATATTATACAATTAATGACTTTTAATAAGGTGGATAAACGGATTTATTAACACAGGAACATTATATTTACCGAGGCCAGATGGCCGAGGTAAATATATTATTCTTGGGTTAATAAATCCTGGTATCCATCGAATTGAAAGTCATTAATTGTTTTATTATATGACACATTTTATATGTTGCTTTTACCCTTAAAATAAGCTTTTATCACGACGTTTTCTTTATTTTCGTATGGTGCAAGACGTTGGAATGTTATATTCACCGCGCGTTACGTCTCGTGAGGTGATTATAACGTGTTATCAAAGAACGTTACTAGGGACGTCAACCAATCAGAAAAGACATTATCTGAAGTCATATAATAAACTAAAATATTGACCGGTCAATATACTAAAATATTGACCGCTGCGCTAACAAAGACAAATAGGGAAAATAAAAACGTAAAGTATAGTATATGTATATAACATCTAGCTTCATTAATATATCGCGTACATGCAACACGTGTAGACAGTCGTAGAGAGGTGTTGTTGGGTTAGGGTTATGTTACTAACCGCCACTTTCAACAATATTTCAGCTATATCGTGGAGGTAAGTTTTATTGGTGGAGGAAACCGGAGTATACAGAGAAAGTACAAACCTGCCGCAAGTCATTGACAAACTCTATTACATAATGTTGTACCGGGTACACCTCGCCATGAGCGGGATTTGAACTCACAACGTTAGTAGTGATAGGTACTAATTGCATAGGTATTTGTGAATCCAACTACCATACCATCACAACAAGAAAAAAAAAGAAAAAAAAAAACCCACACACATAACACACACAACTAAACAAAGCAAAACACGCTCTGATAAAAATAATAACCATAACATTGTAAAAGTATTTAACTTGGAATAAAAATGATAAAAGACGAAAAACTAATAAGTCGTCAAATAATAAGATTAATAACAAGTTTTTAATACTTCTGATAATGAAGCAGTTACCACATCATTTATTACACATACATTAGAACTGAGGAGATGAGATATTATTATTATTATTATCATTATATCGCAACAGTTCCAAAATCCAATAGAAATGTCGAATAAATAGGCAAAATCGATACCTCTAATACACAAATACATAACCGTTCACTTTCCAGGCTTGGTACAGGCACTTCAATAAAAAGTGGCGGGATTAAAGTAGTATTATGGGTCCAAACCGCATTTTTGTATGCTTATATCCCAAATTAGGAACATTTTGCAATAATAAA
Source organism: Bathymodiolus brooksi (assembly GCA_963680875.1). Classification (NCBI taxonomy): domain Eukaryota; kingdom Metazoa; phylum Mollusca; class Bivalvia; order Mytilida; family Modiolidae; genus Bathymodiolus; species Bathymodiolus brooksi. The sequence goes on from OY804584.1 coordinate 79,307,550, forward strand.
CTTATTATCAAAAAAGTGCTGATGTGTACACAATATTAATTATAAGCGATCACAGATAATGCTTTTACAAATTGCTATAGAAAAATTAAAATATTTTTAAAAAATATCTATTTTTTTCTATTATTTTATATCTAACACTTACCGTTTATGTATTACTCCATTGATATCACAGAACACAAGCAGATTTCTCCTTAATCTTATTGACACATGTGTTTAAAATTAAATATTTTTCCAAGTTCTTTCAATGCCTTTGTTTATCACATCTTAAATATCAAATTCCAGAAAGTCAAAAATGAAACTAATCAAAATATTTAAATTAAAATTATAATTTCAAACTGTCAAAAATTCAATAAACAATATTACAAGTTCAGTCGTCTAAATTTAGTTTCTACTTTAACCACTATCTTCAGTAAATAAAATGCACAGGTAATATTTTTCACACGGCTAAACCATTGATCAACACAGGTATTTTTTTGCTTTGAAAGAGATTGGTTGGTGCGTGAACAGGTCATGTGTTATTCTATTAAAACCTCACAAAATATTGTTCGGAATATTTGTATTTTTCAGTTGCAAAAATCGATTTCACAACGCCGTGGAACAAAGAATAAAATGACAAATGGTATAATTATAACATTATGATTCAAGCAGGTGAATGAATCAATGGCTAGTTAAAATCATGATAACTGAAAGTGATATTTTTAGTATATCATCTCATTATCAGCTGTGGAACTGTAGCTTTTTCCTTCCTCTATTTTGTGACCACAAGAAAGGAACAAAATGGAACTGTAGCTTTTTTCCTCTTTTACCTTATGACAAAAAAGACGATAAGAGGTACATGTAATCTCATTGTGTAATCCTGCATGTAGGTTTTTTTTACGTTCGCTGATTTAATGACAAAAATACAGGCTGCAATATTTCAAATAATACTATATCATCTAGCTTAAGTAAATTCTATTAAAACAAATAAATGACTTCACTTATTAGTACGTTTTAAAAGATTTGAGAATACAGATGCAGTCAAACCTGTATTTAAAGGCCACTCAAGGGAACCTGAAAATGTGTCCTTGGTGAGCAGTTGTCTTTTATACCAGGTTAAAATTATATGCACTAATATATTCATTAATAGGAAAAATGAGACTGCCCTTTATAGACAATGATTTGTTATATAGAGGTGTCCTTTTAGTCAGGTTTGACTGAATATTAAAAGTGTTAAGTCGTGATTACGAAGACGAGGCTAGGGAAATTTTATTTAGTCGGTTCATGCATGTGGCTTTCATATACGCTATCATTTACGTTATGAATTAATTTATCCGTTTTTCAAAATAGAAAACGTTCTTCGTAGGTGCTGTCGGTTTCGTTTGTCGAAGGTAAAGCCAAGATACTTAATCAGCGTGTTTCTGGTGAACTCATGTAAGCGTATCTTCTTGTGAGAAAGCAACTATCTCCGATGTGTTAAAAAAATCATCGGACTAAAGCTAGACATGGTTAGTACGGCAATAAACCTATCCAGAAATTGAGGTGAACTATATAGTAACTGTTGGTCACTTTAATTTGCCCTCCCTTATGGAGACACTCGGGGAACTTTAAATATATAGAAACATGACTTAACTTAATCGCTTGCTGGGTATGATCTACTGGGAGGTTACTTAGTTGTGATGAATAAATGAAATACCCCCCCCCCCTCCCGCTCAATGAGTTAGGTAGTTGAAGGGCCCTGGTGGCTCAATGAGTTAGATAGTTGTAGGGCCCGGGTGGCTCAATGAGTTAGGTAGTTGTAGGGCCCGGGTGGCTCAATGAGTTAGGTAGTTGTAGGGCACGGGTGGCTCAATGAGTTAGGTAGATGTAGGGCACGGGTGGCTCAATGAGTTAGGTAGTTGACGACCCGGATGGCTCAATGAGTTAGGTAGTTGTAGGGTCCGGGTGGCTCAATGAGTTAGGTAGTTGTAGGGCCCGGGTGGCTCAATGAGTTAGGTAGTTGTAGGGCCCGGGTGGCTCAATGAGTTAGGTAGTTGTAGGGCACGGGTGGCTCAATGAGTTGGGTAGATGTAGGGTACGGGTGGCTCAATGAGTTAGGTAGTTGAGGACCCGGATGGCTCAATGAGTTAGATAGTTGTAGGGCATGGGTGGCTCAATGAGTTAGGTAGTTGTAGGGCACGGGTGGCTCAATGAGTTAGGTAGTTGTAGGGCCCGGGTGGCTCAATGAGTTAGGTAGTTGTAGGGCACGTGTGGCTCAATGAGTTAGGTAGATGTAGGGCACGGGTGGCTCAATCAGTTAGGTAGTTGACGACCCGGATGGCTCAATGAGTTATGTAGTTGAAGGGCCCGGGTGGCTCAATGAGTTAGGTAGTTGTAGGGCCCGGGTGGCTCAATGAGTTAGGTAGTTGTAGGGCCCGGGTGGCTCAATGAGTTAGGTAGTTGTAGGGCACGGGTGGCTCAATGAGTTAGGTAGATGTAGGGCACGGGTGGCTCAATGAGTTAGGTAGTTGAGGACCTGGATGGCTCAATGAGTTAAGTAGTTGTAGGGCATGGGTGGCTCAATGAGTTAGGTAGTTGTAGGGCACGGGTGGCCCAATGAGTTAGGTAGTTGTAGGGTCCGAGTGGCTCAATGAGCTAGGTAGTTGTAGGGCACGGGTGGCTCAATGAGTTAGGTAGTTGAGGACCCGGGTGGCTCAATGAATTAGGTAGTTGTAGGGCACAGGTGGTTCAATAAGTTAGGTAGTTGTAGGGCACGGGTGGCTCAATGAGTTAGGTAGTTGTAGGGCACGGGTGGCTCAATGAGTTAGATAGTTGTAGGGCACGGGTGGCTCAATGAGTTAGGTAGTTGAAGGGCACGAGTGGCTCAATGAATTAGGTAGTTGAGGACCCAGGTGGCTCAATGAGTTAGGTAGTTGAGGACCCGGGTGGCTCAATGAGCTAGGTAGTTGTAGGGCACGGGTGGCTCAATGAGTTAGGTAGTTGTAGGGCCCGGGTGGCTCAATGAGTTAGGTAGTTGTAGGGCACGGGTGGCTCAATGAGTTGGGTAGATGTAGGGTACGGGTGGCTCAATGAGTTAGGTAGTTGAGGACCCGGATGGCTCAATGAGTTAGATAGTTGTAGGGCATGGGTGGCTCAATGAGTTAGGTAGTTGTAGGGCACGGGTGGCTCAATGAGTTAGGTAGTTGTAGGGCCCGGGTGGCTCAATGAGTTAGGTAGTTGTAGGGCACGTGTGGCTCAATGAGTTAGGTAGATGTAGGGCACGGGTGGCTCAATCAGTTAGGTAGTTGACGACCCGGATGGCTCAATGAGTTATGTAGTTGAAGGGCCCGGGTGGCTCAATGAGTTAGGTAGTTGTAGGGCCCGGGTGGCTCAATGAGTTAGGTAGTTGTAGGGCCCGGGTGGCTCAATGAGTTAGGTAGTTGTAGGGCACGGGTGGCTCAATGAGTTAGGTAGATGTAGGGCACGGGTGGCTCAATGAGTTAGGTAGTTGTAGGGCCCGGGTGGCTCAATGAGTTAGGTAGTTGTAGGGCCCGGGTGGCTCAATGAGTTAGGTAGTTGTAGGGCACGGGTGGCTCAATGAGTTAGGTAGATGTAGGGCACGGGTGGCTCAATGAGTTAGGTAGTTGAGGACCTGGATGGCTCAATGAGTTAAGTAGTTGTAGGGCATGGGTGGCTCAATGAGTTAGGTAGTTGTAGGGCACGGGTGGCCCAATGAGTTAGGTAGTTGTAGGGTCCGAGTGGCTCAATGAGCTAGGTAGTTGTAGGGCACGGGTGGCTCAATGAGTTAGGTAGTTGAGGACCCGGGTGGCTCAATGAATTAGGTAGTTGTAGGGCACAGGTGGTTCAATAAGTTAGGTAGTTGTAGGGCACGGGTGGCTCAATGAGTTAGGTAGTTGTAGGGCACGGGTGGCTCAATGAGTTAGATAGTTGTAGGGCACGGGTGGCTCAATGAGTTAGGTAGTTGAAGGGCACGAGTGGCTCAATGAATTAGGTAGTTGAGGACCCAGGTGGCTCAATGAGTTAGGTAGTTGAGGACCCGGGTGGCTCAATGAGCTAGGTAGTTGTAGGGCACGGGTGGCTCAATGAGTTAGGTAGTTGTAGGGCATGGGTGGCTCAATGAGTTAGGTAGTTGTAGGGCCCGGGTGGCTCAATGAGTTAGGTAGTTAAAGGGCACGGGTGACTCAATGAGTTAGGTAGTTGTAGGGCACGGGTGGCTCAATGAGTTAGGTAGTTGTAGGGCATGGGTGGCTCAATGAGTTAGGTAGTTGAGGACCCGGGTGGCTCAATGAGTTAGGTAGTTGTAGGGCACGGGTGGCTCAATGAGTTAGGTAGTTGTAGGGGACGGGTGGCTCAATGAGTTAGGCAGTTGTAGGACCCGGGTGGCTCAATGAGTTAGGTTGTTGTAGGGCACGGGTGGCTCAATGAGTTAGGTAGTTGTAGGGGACGGGTGGCTCAATGAGTTAGGTAGTTGTAGGGGACGGGTGGCTCAATGAGTTAGGCAGTTGTAGGACCCGGGTGGCTCAATGAGTTAGGCTGTTGTAGGGCACGGGTGGCTCAATGAGTTAGGTAGTTGTAGGGCACGGGTGGCTCAATGTGTTAGGTAGTTGTAGGGCATGGGTGGCTCAATGAGTTAGATAGTTGAGGACCTGGATGACTCAATGAGTTAGGTAGTTGTAGAGCACGGGTGGCTCAATGAGTTAGGTAGTTGTAGGGGACGGGTGGCTCAATTAGCTAGGTAGTTGTAGGAACCGGGTGGCTCAATGAGTTAGGTAGTTGTAGGGCACGGGTGGCTCAATGAGTTAGGTAGTTATAGGGCACGGGTGGCTCAATGAATTAGGTAGTTGGATTACCTAACAATTCATACAAGCCTATCACCAATACGGCGTGGGTTCGCTCCCGGCTTTGTAAATTACAAAAAGGGTGCTCTCGACTCGCAGCCGCAAATGATAAAGTTTACCAGTTACTTGCCCATGGTCGGTGGTTCTCTCCGGGTACTCCGGCTTCTTCCACCACTAAAACTGGCCGCCATGATATAGCTGAAATATTGCTGAAAGTGGCGTTAAAACACCAAAAATAAAAATAAAATCATATCTCACCTGAACTTATTGAACAGATAACAAATACCACGACTTATGACGTTGGATATCGTGGCCTCTGACTTCGGACGCACAAACAGTTGTTTGTTAATGTTTTTCTTGTGAATAATACTATAATATTTGAAATATAAAACTATGTCGAGAGCACTCAGTACAATTGTATCAGATCCATTTCTGTAACAGGTCATTTCAATTTTATTATGTCCATGTATAAGAAATCAAATGGCTTCACCTCTTAAAGTCGATCTTTCAACACAAGCCATGAAATTTATATACATCTACGTTCTATTGTGCAGTTGCTACAGAGAGAAATAGAGAAAGAGAACGAACGTCATAAATCAGTTTCTCATTTTGAGTTGGGTTTTATACTACAAATAAGGGTAATAACAAAATTACAGAACTCCGAACAATCTTACAAAGGGAAAGATAAGCATATAAACAGACAAAATCAGTCAACAACCGGAAAACTGTGAAAACCGTAATGACCCTGACTTGGTACAGGCATTTCTAAAGAAATGGTGGTTTGAATCAGATTTTAAAGCGCCAAACCTCCCGCTTTCATTACGGCTCAAAGGTTCCGGCTGTCAATTGATACATTTACTAATCATATAAAGGTACACGCATAAACCTTTGATTTAAAACTTCTACTAGATATATAAAGTCTCCTGGTACCATGTGTCTTATGTAGAGCAAAGCGCAATAGACATTGGTCAAACAGGGAACACGCCATAGATCCCCAAATGGAAATTTAAGTAAAATATCAAATGTTCTTGTCATTTTATGTGAAATTTAAGAATGTTAGGAATACACAGCATTGCAGTATAAACACAATACACGTACAATGTACATGGTCGGGTAATATAAAATGTATTACATATATTTGTCAAACGCTATTTTCAACAATATTTCAATCAGTACTGGAGGAAACCGATGTACCCAGAGAACTTGACCTCCGACCTGCCCAGAGTCGTAATATTTTTGTTTCTTATTGACAAACTCAATGATATTTAATCTGTTCTCTAGGGTTAGTGTTCTACTCTACATCGCCATTCCTTAATTTTCAACTGTTACGACTTTTAATATTTATATTTGTATAATACATATTTATAAAAGTTTAACTTTCCGCGGGTTTTAATTCATTCACCAGTGGATATTAAACGATTAACGATCATTAACAATAGCTAGGATTACTTCAATATTATTCAAATATTAATCTGTTTAACCAAGAGAGGATTATGAAAATAAAAGGTACGCGTTCAAAAACTTTGTTTTCATAGCCTTCAGTGTGCTCTTTACATGCAAATTGCATTTGCATTCCAAAAATAATTAAAGAAAAAATGTCCTCGGAGAGCCTCCCCCGATGTAATCCTAGATTATATAAATACAGTCAAACCTGCCTTTGTGGTCACCTTTAAATAAGCAGTCATCTGTATTGAAAGATCACCTTTTTCTAGTCTTGTCATAGAAAAAAATCTCATATAAAATGAGCCCCTTTAAAGAAGTCACCTGTCTTGAAAGACAACTTTTACTTTATTCCAAAGGTGACCTCTTAAATTCTTAATATAGGTTTGACTCTATAAGCTACATGCGTAGAGTTCTCGTCTTGGTGAGTGAGATCCTGACTTCCGGTTATTTTAAAGTAGAACTACCCAATTGACAGTCCTTGGACGAACGTAGTCGGTTGTCCTTGTGTGTGCGGGAAAGTCATGTAATCTGCATGTCAACATGAACAAAACTCATGATCCACCCCAAAAAATCATATCTAAATAAAAATGGAGAACTAACTGTTCATATTTTTTGTGCGACATTTCTCCTTGTCCCGAATAAACTTATGCAATTTTTGAAGTGTAAATGATTGAAACTGTAATATGCCTTCAATAAATAATAGGTACTGAAAAATAAAATGAAAAAAAATAACAGACTGTTGGAACAGTTCCAAAATACAATCTAAACATCATAGAAAGAGGCAAAATAGATACCCTTAAAACACATATATGCCCACTCACTTTCCTGGCTTGGTACATGCACTACAATCAAAATGGCGGGGTTATTTGATTTTATGACTGTGAACTGCATGTATTTGTTTTATAACTTCAATGCATTTTTATTCGCATATTTGAATATGCACAGTGCCTACATTAACTGCAATGATTTATATAAGAGTATTGACTTAGCTCTTGTAGTGTTGTATATATATACTTAAGAACAGTACGATTCGTGACACCAAATTACCTTAACACAAACTAAAAGTGTCAAGAGATGCAAAGTTATATAAAATGTACATGTAATTACCTAACTGTTCAAACACTGCAATAAACTATATACTTGAAGAAATATCACACCATTTAGATTTATTAGTCGTGGCTTAGTAAGGGACGGACCATTTAACTTGAAGGGGGGGGGGGGGGGTTATGGTTTTTTGTTTCGTTCAGAATTTTTTTTCGGACAACACGAGAGTTAGAATAATTTTTTTTGTCGTGCAAAGGGCGAAATTTTTTTCCAGAATTGAACATAAGGTTATATGACAAAAACTCTGATTCAGATTATTTTGTTTTTCCTCCACCAAAATCAGAATATTTTTTTTCAACAACATTGGGAATCAGAATATTTTTTTAGAAAAAAACCATATCCCCCCCGCCCCTTCAAGTTAAATGGTCTTTCCCTAATACAAATACCATGCAATACACTTAAAAATTACAGTGGAAGTCAGCAATACATTCTAGCCGTATCATCTATAGAAGTTTGAAGATACCAAAGGGGTAATCAGAATCCTTACATCGAAGAAGAACAGACAACACAATGGTCAAACGAAAAAGTACAAAAGGACAAATAACGATCTACAACACATACACATAAAACTAAAGATTTGATTTGATTTGATTTTTTGTGTTTTAACGCCACTTTCAACAATATTTCAGCTATATCATGGCGACCAGTTTTAGTGGTGGAGGAAGCCGGAGTACCCGGAGAGAACCACCGACCATGGGCAAGTAACTGGTAAACTTTATCACTTACGGCTGCGAGTCGAGTGCACCCTTTTGTGTAATTTACAAAGCCGGGCGCACACTCACGCCGTATTGGTGATAGGCTTGTATGAGTTGTTAGATTCAGCGACCTAACTCATTGAGCCACCCGGGCCCTACAACGAGTTAACTCATTGAGCCACCCGGGCCCTACAATGAGTTAACTCATTGAGCCACCCGGGCCCTACAACGACCTAACTCATTGAGCCACCCGGGCCCCTAAGACTAAAGAAAAGTATGAAAATACCAAATAGTGGTAATGGGAAGCCGTAAATCGAGGTAGGGCAGACAATACAATGGCCAAGAGAAAAAATGAAAAACATTGATCTACAAAACACTACACAGAGAACTAACAACGATTGAGCAACATTAACCCCACAAAAAACCGGGGGCGAACTCAGGTGCCCCAGAAGGGTAAGCAAGGCCAAAACTTTAATAACAAATAAGCGTTCGCAGAAGAAGATAATGGAAATTACAATTGCATGTATATGTTTCAAATCCAGTATAATTAGTCGATTGGTTGTTGCATCGGCAGTTATTTCATTCATATTCAGGACGAGAGCAAGTTTGACAATATTATGAGGGATGTCTTCAACCTATGCCAACATTTTGAAATATCATGTTCAAGGAATATATGTTTCTAATGTACAAGAAGCACGACACTCACCAAAGAAGGTACACTCATTAGACCAGGGACAGATTTTCCTACTCGTATGCAATTTTTCTGTTTTTCAAACATATCGCCTTAATGGTCGATTGCTTTATAGTTTAGTGGTTGCTAGCTTTAACCTAGTTAAATTGTTTTGTAGACTTGATAGAGATAACGCTGAAATACTGCTTACATAAAAACAGTCGATATTGCAACCAAGATACATTTGACCGTTTTAAATGTACACTATAATTCAGTAAACAATATTTTGTAGTTTATAGAGATATCGAAATTTAAAAATAACAAGGACGACATAACAAAAGAACATAGTCTTCAATCTCATTCATATCGTGGGAACTTTAAAGCGGATCTTAGTGTTGCTATATAAAAATACCACATTGGATTGTAAAATTTGTGTATCATATCAATAATGTTATGCGTAAAATATCAACAAGAGAAGGATAAGACGGTTTATATGTAATAGTGAAACCAAAGCACAACAACCAGTATATTCCGGAATTGGAAATAAAGGTACAACAATAACGGTCGATTATGTACTGCCACAACCGTATGAACCATTCCTTCTCTGTCAAAGCTAAAGAAATAAACGCAGAAATGACAATATCACTGAGAAGTTGATTTAAACTTATTTTATTGTTCATAATAACAACAAATGGATCAGACACAAGTTTTACAACTTAGAACTCGAGAAGTTGATGAGGTCTGGGTCATTGCGTGGGACAAGCACAATAATATGTCGGGGTTAAACCGGTTGATGGAATCCGAACCCACCCATCTTGATATCTACATATCCCCACAACCAAACAACTCCCCTCTCCCCCCCCCCCCAAAAAAAAACTAACAAAAAAACAAACAAAAAACAAACAAAACGCTACTGAGAAGATTCGATTAAACACAAAAGACTGCACAATGGTATCAACATTTCTATGACAAGTACAACATTGGTGTTATGAATGCTCGTAGTTAACTGACTTTAATGTTAAAAAGGTGGAAGGAATCTAATGACTCTATACAATTACATTTTCAAACGTAAATTTCGAAATAAGTTAGATCATAAAAAGGACGCCATTTTGTATAAATGTTGCATAAGGAAAAGTTCTTAAAACACTCGGATTAAACGTGGCTTTATTTGATAATAAATGTATGCTCGACCTCAGAAGAAGAAAAAAAGATTCCATAACTTTAAATTAAACCTACAAAATGTACCGATGGTATTGCAAATCCTTTAGTTGGGTGTTAAATACCTTGTAAATAAATATAAAGTTAGATTACTATGGCCCATTAGTTTTACAAAGTTCATCGGATCAAATTGACCGTAAATTATCTGATGTAAATAATAAACAAAACAACAATAGGTGGAGGTACTGTGGAGCTTCAACCTATGTTTGGTGTAAGCCCGTTATAATATGCTTAGTAATAATAACAAAGAATTAAACAAACAAAAAGAATACAAGAAAAATGAGATCAATGCTTGTGTTTATTGCAAAACAAAACATTTCCTTACCCCTCCCCTTTTCGAATAAATAAGCGGGTTTAGCGGGGTTTTCAACTTTTGTTTGACGTATGCCCGATTTAATATTTTTGGTATTGATTAAAAATATATTTGAAAAGATGATAGATTCATGAATGTGTTTACTGCAAATCATTTCCGTACCCCTTCCGATTTATAATACCGGTATATATACGAATTTAGCAGTTTTTAATTCGGATTTGCACATCTCTTCTCTTTACCAAAGTAACTACATGTATTATTATACCAGTACTACCTTTCATTATAGAACGTGAACATTGGTCTTCCCCTCATTGTCTTACTCCACTCTTGTTTGTTTAACGTGTGTGCTTTTACTCTCCTTGGTGCAACATTTTAGGAGTGATTGCTATCTAACGCCAAAATTAGTAATTCGTCAGCCATATCATGGCGAGTACGAGTTACATTTCGACGAGAAGTTGATGATGTCCACTTTGTATTCGACTAACAAGCTTGGCTGGATTCTTATAGTTCTAGTTTACTGAAACAACAGTCCTCGGGTAGACATGTCTCTCCACTCCGACACAATATCTTGATTCCGACCCAAATCAGTCTTTGCACTTCACCCTTAGTTCTGCATGCGTAGCAGTCAAGCAACAACTAGTCATTGGTTTGACCTGGTCGGGACTCGAACCCACGATCTACCACAATAAAGGCGTGCACACTAACCGATGCGGTTTACATTTCACGTAACCTAACCGTTACACCACCGATGAGGTATATATTTTACAAAATATTGACCTTTTTATCTTTTTAATCATATACACATACTAATATTCACAAATAAATGATATTAAATAAGCAAGCAAACAAAAACAAATTAATGGAAAAAATAAATAAAAAATAAATAATAAAAACAAAACAACAACAATAACAAAGAAACAAAGATAAAAGAAAACTGTTACATCGATATTTATAGTATCACGCTTCCAAAACGTGTTCACAAATTTTACAAAATTTATTATATATATCAAGACCTTATCATTTAATCATCTATTTTAAAATTCTTTCAATCGCGACAAAAACCAAACAAACAAATGATATCGGTTTCCTTACAAAAGAGATATGCCGACGTTTAACAACACAACAGAGATATATATCTATTTAGTCATATTGTATAAGTGGCTTGCATTATCAGTTTTACCACAAGACTGCCGGGTCTAGAAATTAATGTATATTAAAAAGGCGGTTGTCAGGCACCGTGTGACTGGGGATCAGGAAGGGCACAATTTTTGGAAAGTTTTCGTTATGGAAATCGTAGAGTTTACTTTTTGTAAGTGAATGTTTATAAATGCTGTATAAGTCGCATATTGGCCTTCAAGGTCGCTAGTTATCAACACCAGACGCTTATGTCAGAATTTGAAAAAAAGACATACTTATTAAACACTGTCAAACCTGCCCATGTGGATCCCTCTATTAAACAGTCACATGTATTAAACGGCCATATTTTTTTTCTCCTCTCATATAATATTTCATATGAATTGAACCTCTTTTAAGAGGTCATCTGTCTTAAAAGAACACTTTCCCTTTGTCCAAAAGCTGATCTCTTAATACAGGATTGACTGTAAGTTAGTTTGACCACTGATACCCAAATAGCAACCGTTTTTGGATTCTATATTCAGCACCGATTGCAGATGGACTTTAACATCACTCATGCAGTATTTCTGAGCACTGTATTCATGATGACGTAACAGTTTAACAGCATCGAGGTGCAATGGTGGCATTGTGTTGGGGCTAGGGTCGGGTATTTTTGTTGACACGTGTAAAAAAAGTTTTAAGAAATCGATATAAAATTTGGTAGCTGCTGCACCATGGATTACTGACTTAAATTTCAATTGTTATATGGGTTAGGGTAAGAGTTATCGGTTATGATTGTGGTGTTTAACACCACTTCCAGCAATGTTTCAGCTATATCGTGGCGTTAGCGTTATTGCTGGAAGAAAGCGTTTTACGCGGAGAAATTCTCCGAACAGTTGCAAGTCACTGACATACATTATCACATAAGGTTGTATTAAGTACATCACAATGAGCGGGATCCGAACTTTCAACTTTGGTGGTAAAAAGCACTGATTGCACATTTTGTTGAAAATCCAACTATATTACGATGACGACCACGATGGGCATGGTCATCTTGGTATTAATTATTTCTTCGACTTTACGAGGGCATGCCGGTCACTATGTACAGTGTATGGATGAAATATTCAAATTTTTACCACGAATTACCATACAAGACCTGGTATGAATACTTACAACTGAGAAATACATGAATTTATTGAGAAATAAAATACAATAAGCTCTTGAAACATTTTGTGAAATGTAAGTGTTTCATTTTCTCAGTCCATTTAAATCCCCGCCTACACCGCCAGTATCATAACGGCGTATCTAAAACACATTAAAAGTGTCTGTGACATTTTAATATCTCTTTTGAATGCATTTAAAGAGAGGAAAATGTATTTCGAATTAATTCAGCTGCAGTTTAATAAATATTAATATTCAAGTCAAATACACTGAAATAATCAAAAATGCATCGGGATATTTCTTGCTTGAAGACATACATCTTGTAGCATGACACTATATACATTTAAGTAAATTTCTCATTTCATCTGAAAAGATATTAATGAAATTCAGAACGAATTGAATCTCATTTGACACGCAGTTAAAAATTTAATATTTGAGTTTGAGCGTACCTGATGAAGATTATTCCAGAAAAGCGTCGCGCTCACAAAATTTAATATCTACGTTTGTATTACTATCACTGGGTCGATACCTCTGCTGGTGGATTATTTGTTCCAGAAGGTATCGTCCGCCCTGTATCCAGTGTTTCGGCACTGACATGGTTTATTATATATATATCTGTTATTGAAATTTACAATTCCTCAATAATGTAATGAAAAATATCTTAAAAACTAAGGTTCTCCTCCCTCAGTCATGGGTGACCTTAGCTGTTTAGGTCCTTTGGTTTTTCTGCTCCAAAAGACTTTTATCAAATTTTTTTCTGATTTTCAATATTTTGGGTTTGAACGTACCTGACGAAGGTTATTCCAGAAAGGCGACGTGCACAATAATTGAGATATCTACATGTATATAAAATAAACAGAACTTATACATGTATTTCTGGGGTTTTTTCCACATTACATTCACTATGTGTTTGTATTGGTTAACACGATTTGTAAATTAACTACAGCTCAACCACTGATTAAATTGGAAAACTGTATGTCCGCTTTTTATCTTTTGATCATCTTTCGATGATTACAAATTATATGTGATTGGATGTTATTGATTTAATTTGTGGGCTTCTTCAAAGAAGTTTTAATTATGCAATCAAATAATTATCAAAATTGTAACAAGCTGATAATGTACAACAATAATCCATATTTATTTGGCGTACTTGTAAATTTACTTAAAATGAACACTTTACCGTAGAATCTTGACACGCAAAATCTACGAATTTGTAGTGAAAATCCACGAATTTAAGTATTTCAAAACCTTTTTTTTATTTTTTGTAATCGGCAATCCACGAATCTAACTATCCCACGAAATGTCTTTTTTTCCCAATCCACGAAAATTGGTACCAACGAAGTTAAATGAATTCACAGTAAATAGAACATGCAATTTTGCCTCAATGTCTGAGATCACTGTAAATTGAACCCGTGCTATCTGAACACATCTTTTAATCGGACAAAAATATTGGTTGGAAGATTGTCCGCTTTAAGCAGTTTTCAATGTATAAATTATGGTTATTATACTTACCGTCACTTTCAACAATTTTATCTATATTATGACTACCAGACTTATTTGGGAGAACATCCTGGACACATAGAACGAACTGACTGGTGAAACTCATTGACTTGTGCATTGAGGATACAAAAAGGGGGGCGTTCCAACTGGCGTTAGTCGTCTTAGACTAGTTATCAGAAGTTATCGACCTTAACCACTCTGCCAGTGAGACCCTTTTATAATTATGGGAATCGAATTGCTATGTGCAAATGAGTACTACTCTTTATAAGGATGAACAGGGGAGATAATTAAACCGGTTTAGTATTCTTGCTAATTATGTCCATCAGCAAAGTTATAAACGACTCTTTGTGATTTCAGTTGTCCTATTTTACCAATATACGTGTCGTCTAACAAATCAAACGTGTACCATGGAATGAGTGGATATCATCATACAATGCCTACATTCATATATACATACCAATCGTAACTACTCGGCCATTCTCGCTACCCTGCAAATAACTTCGTACGTACATAGTAGAAATTCTTCTTAAATTGTTTGCCGGAAGTTAAGTTATGTTAAGCCGCACAAAAACATAGTCCACGAAAATCCAATATGGAAGACATACTAAGTAAAATCTAATCATGCAAAACTAATTAAAACTTTAATTGAAATATAGAAAATTGTTTAAAATATAACTTTATCAAACTTTCATGTAACTGACATATGAAAAGTAGTGCGATTTATACGCCTAATGCATACGAGGTTATTTGCAGGGTAGCGAGAATGGCCGAGTAGTTACGATTGATATACATACAACTTCTAAAAGTCATCGTCTCATACAGCCTACCTTATTATGTACAGGCAACTCTGAAACGTCATCGTCACTTATTGCCTTGTATATTATTCGTACTAAAAGTATATCTCTTTGAATCTGTGGGATTCATCAATATATAAATTATCTAACAAGTCATGTTCACAAAATGCCTACCTTCACATTACAAATAGACGAGCACAGGTTTACTGAAAATCAAACGAACATAAATATACATACAAAACTATTTCTCGCCTAGGTTGTAAAAATTCTGTTTCTCTAGGAAGTACTTTGTAGATACTAGACGGAAAATAAGTTGTATATAAATAGGTATACAACTTGATATCATTTTATATCTGTTTTTAAATTTTGAAAAGAGGTCACTTAACTTTAATCTGTGCACGCATTTTAAGTACTATGCACCTGTTTAGAATACTAGTATATTAACTTTAATGATATCACTTGACAATAGCATTTAACACATAATTTAATGACTAATAAATTTTTTAATTAAAATATTACAACTAAAATTGCGACAAAACAAATAGTTTTTCACGAAAACGTATTACTGGTATTAGTACATAAACAAAATTTAAACTTGCAAAAAGAATCAGTGTTAGATGTACGACTGGTATAACAATTGCGCAGGTGTCTGATCAAATTCGTTTAATAAGAAAAGTTTGAAGATGCCAAAGGAATAAAAAGACAAAGAAGGACAGATATCACAATGGCCAAAAGAAAAAAAAACAAAAAAAAAATTCTACAAAACATTACACAGAAAACTAAATATTGAGAAACACGAATCCCACTAAACACCGGGGGTGAACTCATGTGCTCAAGATCTTAATTGATGAGTATAACATTTGATTCACTGTAATATTCTCAACAAATCTTATTTCTTTATATTTATTTTTTGTTTAATTTCTAGTATATGATAATCAGGGCCTTTTTGGTTCGAAATGTATTACACCTATTAATAGTATGTTGTTTGATCAATACTGTACATAAATATTGAAGTGAGGGAGTTATTGTTGCTCAGAAATTTTTATTATGGCGATATAAAGATTGGTTTTTCGGATTTTAAGTTGACAGAATAGTCTCATCGGAATACATCAACACCTTGTTGAAAAGTATTCTGTAATTTGCGCACAGATGACGAAAGATGATATTGACAATTAATTAGATTTTGGTCCGACAGCGCTGAAATAAAATAGTTACGTATCTATCCATTATTTACCGACTATTTTAGCAGAGATGCTAGAAAAAAAAAAAAAAAAATTAATCTTAATTCAACATTTTTATACCCGCAATAAAATAACGGTCTTCAGTGTTCTTGGTTTTCATCGCAACTTTCGGTAGTTTTTAAGCTACATCGTGACTACATATGGTTTCTTTTGTAAGGGGGTGGCGGACAGTTATAATGAACTGGTCGGTTAAGCACTGGACAATGGGTAGGTGTCTGTAACACTTAACATTTGAGGTAGACATCGGAGCTCGAACCCAAGTCGCGCTCTTCATTACTTAAAATAATTTTACATTTTGCTTACATTAAATGTATACCCATTTCAATTTCAAACTCATGAATTTCAGTTCTAAGTGTGCAACAAAAATATGACTGTATAAAGATGTCTAAAGAGGGAGAGGCGTTAAGGTGCAAAATTGGCCCCACATTATATTAAAAAATAATGCTCGACATAGAATAAAAACAATTTACTAATTTAATTGATAGATAAACAAATTTTCAAAAAATATAACTTTCCGTGAAATTGGGTGCACTATGACGTCATAATGACATCATAATTAGACGGATAATGCTAAAAATGGACTACAAACGACATATTTAATGTACATTTTAGCTATTTTATATACCTCCACAGTCTTCCAACAACACCAAATTGAGCAGCTGTTTTGAGTATAGATGGTTAATGATTATATCAAAATATTTTGCTAGTGGAGGATTGTGGAGGTTGTTAAATATTAATTTATTTATAACCGCAGCCAGACCCTTAAAATCAATAGTTTCACTCTTCTGATTGTATATATGAGACCATTATATACACAATCTGTACATTTCATGATTCATTTCAAGAAATGAAATTCATCAGTAAATAACTTATGTTTCTGTAAATAATTGTATTTATTTTAAATACAGTTTATGTACATTGAAACCAAGAGAAAAACTCAGTGCATGCAATCCGGCGTCAATGCCATAAAAAGAACTGGGGACTATAAGTGCCATATATGGCCCCATATTTAATGAATCATTATCTTAGAAAATACTTGATTAAAATTTGATGTATTATAGACGAGATCATACTTTTGATGTTAAAACTTGCTTCCAACAAACTCGATACGTATTTGACGTCACTTTGACGTCATGAGCGTTATTTGTTTTCTGTATATCGTGGAATTTTGCCCGCGATATTTGGACGGTTTTCGAAGAAATTAAGCACCAGTCGTGCACCAGAAAAATATTTTACCAGATTATTAAAATAAATAAAACACAAATACTGTTAAAGTATTTTTTTGGTTTCACGAGGTGTTAAATTTCTTGAAAAACGATGGGAAAATGTTCAAATATTGCAAGCGCTTAGATGACGTTTTGATATTTGAGAAGCAATCTTTGCCGTAAAAAACGATGGTATGTCGGCACGTAACAGTTATATACAAATGTAAGATAAAAATAAAATAAACACCACTTCAACCAAAATAGTTTTTTTTCATAAGCCCCCGATGATTGATTATATATTTTCTTCCGGGATACTGAAATAGTTATTACTACAGGGATACGGAGGTAGCCGTTTAATGGTCTATCGATGCTACTTCTAAAATGAAGTAAAATAGCTTGATCCAAAAGGAGTAGATATGGGCACAATCCAACAGATAGCTCTCACATTATGACCCAAAGGTGTTTTATGTTATGCACTACATACACAAACGTTTGATCCATCATTTGTTCATTGGAGGTTAGGTGTTTAACACCACTTTCAAAAATATTTCAGCTACTACTTTTGTGGCGGAAATTGGAATACCCAGAGAAATCCACAAACCTGTCGCAAGTCACTGACAAACTTTATCACATAATGTTTTATCGAGTACACCTCGCCATGAATGGGGTTCAAACTCTCAACTTAAGTGGTGATAGGCAATGATTGCACAGGGAGTTGTAAATTCAACTACCATACGACCACGACGGCTCAAGTTCAGTTAAGATGAAAGGTAATTGTTTTATTGATATTGATGGAATTTATGATTATCACTGTTTATAAACTTTCTTTTCATATCAATCAATGAAAAGAATTGGTTTGCTGAAAGTATGTTTTTTGTTGGGGTTCATTGGATGGAATTTGTATCTCATGTGAAGTTCCGTCGATTGCAGACACAACGTTAGACACATCAGAACAATACCTTTTCTTTTGCCATCAGACTGGGATGGTTGGCCACTGAATTCACATAACATTTTCATAAATTATATAAAGTTTCCCCTTTTGCGTCCAAATTAAACTTTTAACTTCTATCAGTTCCATTCTCTTAAATCAACCTCCAATGGACAAATGATGGATCATACGTTGGTGTATGTAGTGCATTGAAAATGCGTTCTGTCATGTGCATAAGTTATTGTTTGCATGATTGACAGACAATATTCATCATATTGTTTTCTAGCTTCTGAACTGTCGATCGAGAAAAAAAAATATTCTAGACAGGCAGCAAATAGCCAGTCAATGGGGTTTGCAATTAATATTTCGCATGCACAATAGCGACCCCACACCACAAGGTGTGGAAAATAGAAATATTCTTCTGTGGTTTAAATGCGTATTAACTGCATTACATGTAAACTGTATGATTCTGTTTGATAAAGTCCTTTAACTAGAACAGGAACAAAATGTTCACTTGAGTGAAATAATGTTGTAATAAAAGATCGTGAACATGATGTACAAGTATGAAAGAATGTCAAGGTACATTTTAAATGAGGTTGAAACAAGTCACCATTTGATATTAATTCGGTTGTATTTCATTTTGACGATTCTAATTACGGAAGACGATCACAGCCATATTGTTTTTGATTGGATTAAAATCATAGCTGTATAATAATGTATAATATCCTATTATTATTAGAATCCTAACATGACTGCGAATTTGACATAAATAAAATAATAAATGGCTTCGTCTAGGAAAACACCGACTTTATGTGAAAGGGACACCAGACAGCTATGAGGAACGATAATACATCCCTTAGCGCGGGATGTAAAGGACACACTCCTTACACGTGAAATACAACTTTCAGCAGATTCTGATAGCAACAGTTTATTAGGAGTGTTGTTGTTGGTTTGTCACAAAGCAAAATAATATCTACCATCTCTTCTTTTTCTAGTGACAATCAAAACAATCATACATAGACTCATGGCAGCGACAAACATTTTACCTACACGATTAATCATATGGTTGTAAACTTGTTCTCGTCATAAATATATATGAAATACTTGACAACCACTTTCTATGGGATATCTGATTCCAAGGCTTGTTATCAGTTTATCAAAAAAACAAAAATAATTCTCACAGGGTCCTTGCTAAAATCGTTACACATTAAACATTTTGCTTCACACCATTTCCCAAAATATTTCCATATTATAAAAAAAGCGGTCTTTAAATATTGGACATTTTTTTTATAGATTTGTGATGGTTGTCCGTAAAAATGTACTGGAATATATCATCGCATTGGTTGTCGTTAAGAATAAAGTACGGTTAAAAAAGTGTTTAAACAAATTTCAAATATGACAAAGTTCTATTGTCCAAATAAATCTATCTATTACTTCGTTAAGATTAATACCAAAATTTCTGAATAGATGCCCCAGGGACGGATCCAGGGGGTCCCACCCGGCACCCGGCGCCCCCCCCCCCTCCACTCGGCGCAATTTTTTTAAGTCCGCCCCCCTAACTTTAAATCCTGGATCCGCCCCTGATATTAACCTCAATATGTACATTATCAATGTCATAGCAGACGATGAATCCAAAATTGGTCTGTATGAGATTTAAGGTGACGAAAAAATGAATTACGAAAAACTACAATTTGAACGTGAAATAATAGATGTGGTACGTAGTTCTTATATTTAAAGATGACATTTTTAGATCAGATTTCATGAGATCATTCATGCAATTTCAGCATCATAATATAACCTCTGACAAATTAAGCGATCAAAATAATGAGAAATGTTATCACGTGAAACAAACCGTCGAAAACAGGAGACCGTCGAAAATGGGTGACGTTGTGACATTACTATTCGTTCACTTTAATTTCATAATACAGTTTCGGAACATGTTTTTATTCCTGAAATCATCCACATTGCATATTATGTCAAATTTATGCTGTATTTATTGAGTTTTATTATGCTTTGTTTTTGTTTTTGTTTTTTTTTAATGATATGCATTATAATACAATGATACGTATGTTCTGTATAATGAAAAAAATGACGTTCATTGCTTTTCAGTACCTGAATTTGTCGATCCGCTGTGAGGAATTAGATAAACATATTAAGTAACTGTATTTATTTCTGAAAAGCACATATTGTGAATACATTTTGGAGAAAATTTTATCGACATCTGAGGTGGGGCCGATTTTGGCCCTTATAGCTCCCAGTCCTTTATATGAAATACGGTCAACACTGTCGTAAAGGGCACCTCTATAGGGCAAATCATTGTCTATAAAGGGCACCTCTATATAACAAATCACTATCTATAACGGGCACCTCTATATAACAAATCACTGTCTATAAAGGGCACCTCTATATAACAAATCACTTTCTATAAAGGGCACCTCTATATAACAAATCACTGTCTATAGAGGGCACCTCTATATAACAAATCACTATCTATAAAGGGCACCTCTATATAACAAATCACTATCTATAAAGGAAACCTCTTTATAACAAATCACTATCTATAATGGACACCTCTATATAACAAATCACTGTCTATGAAGGGCTCCTCTATATAACAAATCACTGTCTATAGAGGGCACCTCTATATAACAAATCACTATCTATAAAGGGCACCTCTATATAACAAATCACTATCTATAAAGGACACCTCTATATAGCAAATCACTGTCTATAAAGGGCACCTCTATATAACAAATCACTATCTATAAAGGACACCTCTATATAACAAATCACTATCTATAATGGACACCTCTATATAACAAATCACTATCTATAAAGGACACCTCTATATAACAAATCACTGTCTATAAAGGGCACCTCTATATATCAAATCACTGTCTATAAAAGACACCTCTATATAACAAATCACTATCTATAAAGGACACCTCTATATAACAAATCACTGTCTATAAAGGGCACCTCTATATAACAAATTACTATCTATAAAGGGCACCTCTATATAATAAATCACTATCTATAAAGGACACCTCTATATAACAAATCACTGTCTATAAAAGACACCTCTATATAACAAATCACTATCTATAAAGGACACCTCTATATAACAAATCACTGTCTATAAAGGGCACCTCTATATAACAAATTACTATCTATAAAGGGCACCTCTATATAATAAATCACTATCTATAAAGGACACCTCTATATAACAAATCACTGTCTATAAAGGGCACCTCTATATAACAAATCACTATCTATAAAGGACACCTCTATATAACAAATCACTATCTATAAAGGGCACCTCTATATAACAAATCACTGTCTATAAAGGGCACCTCTATATAACAAATCACTATCTATAAAGGGCTCCTCTATATAACAAATCACTATCTATAATGGACACCTCTAAATAACAAATCACTATCTATAAAGGGCACCTCTAAATAACAAATCACTGTCTATAAAGGGCACCTCTATATAACAAACCACTATCTATAAAGGGCACCACTATATAACAAATCACTGTCTATAAAGGGCACCTCTATATAACAAGTCACTATCTATAAAGGGCACCTCTATATAACAAATCACTGTCTATAAAGGGCACCTCTATATAACAAATCACTATCCATAACAGGCACCTCTATATAACAAATCACTGTCTATAAAGGGCACCTCTATATAGCAAATCACTGTCTATAAAGGGCACCTCTATATAACAAATCACTATCTATAAAGGGCACCTCTATATAACAAATCACTGTCTAGAAAGGGCACCTCTATATAACAAATCACTGTCTATAAAGGGCTCCTCTATATAGCAAATCACTGTCTATAAAGGGCACCTCTATATAACAAATCACTATCTATAAAGGGCACCTCTATATAACAAATCACTGTCTAGAAAGGGCACCTCTATATAACAAATCACTGTCTATAAAGGACACCTCTATATAACAAATCACTGTCTATAAAGGGCACCTCTATATAACAAATCACTATCTATAACGGGCACCTCTATATAACAAATCACTGTCTATAAAGGGCACCTCTATATAGCAAATCACTGTCTATAAAGGGCACCTCTATATAACAAATCACTATCTATAAAGGGCACCTCTATATAACAAATCACTGTCTATAAAGGGCACCTCTATATAGCAAATCACTGTCTATAAAGGGCACCTCTATATAACAAATCACTATCTATAAAGGGCACCTCTAAATAACAAATCACTGTCTATAAAGGGCACCTCTATATAACAAATCACTATCTATAAAGGGCACCTCTATATATCAAATCACTGTCTATAAAAGACACCTCTATATAACAAATCACTATCTATAAAGGACACCTCTATATAACAAATCACTGTCTATAAAGGGCACCTCTATATAACAAATTACTATCTATAAAGGGCACCTCTATATAATAAATCACTATCTATAAAGGACACCTCTATATAACAAATCACTGTCTATAAAAGACACCTCTATATAACAAATCACTATCTATAAAGGACACCTCTATATAACAAATCACTGTCTATAAAGGGCACCTCTATATAACAAATTACTATCTATAAAGGGCACCTCTATATAATAAATCACTATCTATAAAGGACACCTCTATATAACAAATCACTGTCTATAAAGGGCACCTCTATATAACAAATCACTATCTATAAAGGACACCTCTATATAACAAATCACTATCTATAAAGGGCACCTCTATATAACAAATCACTGTCTATAAAGGGCACCTCTATATAACAAATCACTATCTATAAAGGGCTCCTCTATATAACAAATCACTATCTATAATGGACACCTCTAAATAACAAATCACTATCTATAAAGGGCACCTCTAAATAACAAATCACTGTCTATAAAGGGCACCTCTATATAACAAACCACTATCTATAAAGGGCACCACTATATAACAAATCACTGTCTATAAAGGGCACCTCTATATAACAAGTCACTATCTATAAAGGGCACCTCTATATAACAAATCACTGTCTATAAAGGGCACCTCTATATAACAAATCACTATCCATAACAGGCACCTCTATATAACAAATCACTGTCTATAAAGGGCACCTCTATATAGCAAATCACTGTCTATAAAGGGCACCTCTATATAACAAATCACTATCTATAAAGGGCACCTCTATATAACAAATCACTGTCTAGAAAGGGCACCTCTATATAACAAATCACTGTCTATAAAGGGCTCCTCTATATAGCAAATCACTGTCTATAAAGGGCACCTCTATATAACAAATCACTATCTATAAAGGGCACCTCTATATAACAAATCACTGTCTAGAAAGGGCACCTCTATATAACAAATCACTGTCTATAAAGGACACCTCTATATAACAAATCACTGTCTATAAAGGGCACCTCTATATAACAAATCACTATCTATAACGGGCACCTCTATATAACAAATCACTGTCTATAAAGGGCACCTCTATATAGCAAATCACTGTCTATAAAGGGCACCTCTATATAACAAATCACTATCTATAAAGGGCACCTCTATATAACAAATCACTGTCTATAAAGGGCACCTCTATATAGCAAATCACTGTCTATAAAGGGCACCTCTATATAACAAATCACTATCTATAAAGGGCACCTCTAAATAACAAATCACTGTCTATAAAGGGCACCTCTATATAACAAATCACTATCTATAAAGGGCACCTCTATATAACAAATCACTGTCTAGAAAGGGCACCTCTATATAACAAATCACTGTCTATAAAGGGCACCTCTATATAACAAATCACTGTCTATAAAGGGCACCTCTATATAACAAATCACTATCTATAACGGGCACCTCTATATAACAAATCACTGTCTATAAAGGGCACCTCTATATAGCAAATCACTGTCTATAAAGGGCACCTCTATATAACAAATCACTATCTATAAAGGGCACCTCTATATAACAAATCACTGTCTATAAAGGGCACCTCTATATAGCAAATCACTGTCTATAAAGGGCACCTCTATATAACAAATCACTATCTATAAAGGGCACCTCTAAATAACAAATCACTGTCTATAAAGGGCACCTCTATATAACAAATCACTGTCTATAAAGGGCACCTCTATATAACAAATCACTATCTATAACGGGCACCTCTATATAACAAATCACTATCTATAAAGGGCACCTCTAAATAACAAATCACTGTCTATAAAGGGCACCTCTATATAACAAATCACTGTCTATAAAGGGCACCTCTATATAACAAATCACTATCTATAACGGGCACCTCTATATAACAAATCACTATCTATAAAGGGCACCTCTAAATAACAAATCACTGTCTATAAAGGGCACCTCTATATAACAAACCACTATCTATAAAGGGCACCACTATATAACAAATCACTGTCTATAAAGGGCACCTCTATATAACAAATCACTATCTATAAAGGGCACCTCTATATACCAAATCACTGTCTATAAAGGGCACCTCTATATAACAAATCACTATCTATAAATGGCACCTCTATATAACAAATCACTGTCTATAAAGGGCACCTCTATATAATAAATCACTGTCTATAAAGGGCACCTCTATATAGCAAATCACTGTCTATAAAGGGCACCTCTATATAACAAATCACTGTCTATAAAGGGCACCTCTATATAACAAATCACTGTCTAGAAAGGGCACCTCTATATAGCAAATCACTGTCTATAAAGGGCACCTCTATATAACAAATCACTGTCTATAAAGGGCACCTCTATATAACAAATCACTATCTATAACGGGCACCTCTATATAACAAATCACTGTCTATAAAGGGCACCTCTATATAGCAAATCACTGTCTATAAAGGGCACCTCTATATAACAAATCACTATCTATAGAGGGCACCTATATATAACAAATCACTGTCTATAAAGGGCACCTCTATATAGCAAATCACTGTCTATAAAGGGCACCTCTATATAACAAATCACTATCTATAAAGGGCACTTCTATATAACAAATCACTGTCTAGAAAGGGCACCTCTATATAACAAATCACTATCTATAACGGGCACCTCTATATAACAAATCACTGTCTATAAAGGGCACCTCTATATAGCAAATCACTGTCTATAAAGGGCACCTCTATATAACAAATCACTGTCTATAAAGGGCACCTCTATATAACAAATCACTATCTATAAAGGGCACCTCTATATAACAAATCACTGTCTATAAAGGGCACCTCTATATAACAAATCACTATCTATAAAGGGCACCTCTATATAACAAATCACTGTCTATAAAGGACACCTCTATATAACAAACCACTATCTATAAAGGGCACCTCTATATAACAAATCACTATCTATAATGGACACCTCTAAATAACAAATCACTGTCTATAAAGGGCACCTCTATATAACAAATCACTGTCTATAAAGGGCACCTCTATATAACAAATCACTATCTATAAAGGGCACCTCTATATACCAAATCACTGTCTATAAAAGGCACCTCTATATAACAAATCACTGTCTATAAAGGACACCTCTATATAACAAATCACTGTCTATAACGGGAACCTCTATATAACAAATCACTGTCTATAAAGGGTACCTCTATGTAACAAATCACTGTCTATAAAGGGCACCTCTATATAACAAATCACTGTCTATAAAGGGAACCTCTATATAACAAACCACTATCTATAAAGGGCACCACTATATACCAAATCACTATCTATAAAGGGCACCTCTATATAACAAATCACTGTCTATAAAGGGCACCTCTATATAACAAATCACTGTCTATAAAGGGAACCTCTATATAAGAAACCACTATCTATAAAGGGCACCTCTATATAACAAATCACTATCTATAAAGGGCACCTCTATATAACAAATCACTATCTATAAAGGGCACCTCTATATAACAAATCACTGTCTATAAAGGGCACCTCTATATAACAAATCACCATCTATAAAGGGCACCTCTATATAACAAACCACTGTCTATAAAGGGCACCTCTATATTGCAAATCACTGTCTATAAGGGGCACCTCTATATAACAAATCACTGTCTATAAAGGGCACCTCTATATAACAAATCACTGTCTATAAAGGGAACCTCTATATAACAAACCACTATCTATAAAGGGCACCACTATATACCAAATCACTATCTATAAAGGGCACCTCTATATAACAAATCACTGTCTATAAAGGGCACCTCTATATAAAAAATCACTGTCTATAAAGGGAACCTCTATATAACAAACCACTATCTATAAAGGGCACCTCTATATAACAAATCACTATCTATAAAGGGCACCTCTATATAACAAATCACTATCTATAAAGGGCACCTCTATATAACAAATCACTGTCTATAAAGGGCACCTCTATATAACAAATCACTATCTATAAAGGGCACCTCTATATAGCAAACCACTGTCTATAAAGGGCACCTCTATATAGCAAATCACTGTCTATAAGGGGCACCTCTATATAACAAATCACTGTCTATAAAGGGCACCTCTATATAACAAACCACTATCTATAAAGGGCAGTATCATTTTCTCTTTAATGAATAGTGCATATAGTCTTAACCTATATATAAAGGGCTCATTTCAGGTTCCCTTGAGTGGCCTTTATATACTGGTTTAACTCTACACCGAATATGGTACTGCTTTGACAACTATTTTACCTATTTTGTTCCTGTATTTAAATACTGTTACAGTGACAGCCGGAACCTTTGAACCGTAATGAGAGCGGGAGGTTTGGCGCCTTTAAATCTGATTCAACCCACCATTTCTTTAGAAATGCCTGTACCAAGTCAGGGTCATTACGGTTTTCACAGTTTTCCGGTTGTTGACTGATTTTGTCTGTTTATATAATTATGAGTTTTGACTTTCCCTTTATAAGATTGTTCGGAGTTCGGTAATTTTGTTATTACCTTTATCTACATATTCTTCGACTAACTCTTATTAATGATACCTTTAAGATTATCTTACATAACATCTACATGTATACCTAACATTAAAAAAATGTGAAAATACTCATATATTTTTTTTTTTACCATTAGTTGTAATGGAGATGGCTTTATATTTTAAAACATGGGCGCAAATCATTTTAACTGGTGGATCTGTAGATAATTATTGAAATAAAAACTGTCTTAAAGTGGCACAGTTTGTTCTAAATTCACACACCCCACACAAAACAAATATCCCCTAAGAATGTTATAACAGACATACTTTGTTCGATCTATTTAAATGTATTTTCTATTTTATTGATACAGATGTATACATGGATCTCTATAAATTAAGACATGTATTGACATAAGGTGACAGACATGCCTGCCGGACACATGTCCAACTTACACATGGTTTTTTTCCTGGACTATATGATAGTAATGATTGGTGGTCTGATCAATTTCCATCAATGTTCGAAAACTAACATTTAGTAAATAACATGTTTTATTATTATACGTATCTATGAATATTTAAACAAATAAGAGTTATTTGTTTACGCGTCCAAAGCGTTACTAGACACAAACGAACTTCACAATCCAATATCTTGCATGTCTTACAAAACGAACGATCTAATTAATATAAGATCTTCAATTGTCGGCGATATATTATAAAAAAAGAAAAGGGAATTAATGAAAATTAATGAAGAGCTTATAATATTTGAATTGGTTCGTGGCTGTTTAATTCCACTTTCAACAATATTTCAGTTTTATCGTGGTGGTTAGTTTTATCGTGGTGGTCAGTTTTATCGTGGTGGTCAGTTTTATCGTGGTGGTCAGTTTTATCGTGGTGGTCAGTTATATCGTGGTGGTCAGTTTTATCGTGGTGGTCAGTTATATCGTGGTGGTCAGTTTTATCGTGGTGGTCAGTTTTATCGTGGTGGTCAGTTTTATCGTGGTGGTCAGTTTTATCGTGGTGGTCAGTTTTATCGTGGTGGTCAGTTTTATCGTGGTGGTCAGTTTTATCGTGGTGGAGAAAACCACCGATCTGCCGCACATAAGGTTGTATGGAATCACGGTAGGGGGTCACTTCAGGTACAATTGAGAACAGGGGTGTAGCTAAGGTTTGAAAAAAAACCTTTTACATAATATACAGAATATCCTCCCTCAGCATGAAAACCCTTCACATATTTTCAGTACGAACACTATACCCATTTATCAATTATGCAGTAATAGGTGACTCATTCTTACATTTGACTTCAATCCAAAATAAACACATATATAAATTTTTCAATTTACCGGAATAGAAACTTTCCCCAGTGATCATACATGTGAAAGAATATGTCATAACAATACAAAGCTGTATGGGCTTGTAGGAATATGATTCTCAAAAATCTTCATCCATTGAGATACAATGAAGTGGACAATTTACGACACAATCATATATTTGAAAATTGAAAAAGTCTTCCCATTCCAGCGGCAAATTTATGTGTAAGAAGTGATTCTCGTGTATCGAGCACACCTCACCCCTGGCGAACTTTGTATCGAGTACACCTCAACGTTGTAGAAGTTTGTATCGGGCACACCTCACCCCTGGCGAACTTTGTATCGAGTACACCTCAACGTTGTAGAAGTTTGCATCGGGCACACCTTACCCCTGGCGAACAGTGTATCGAGTACACCTCAACGCTGTAGAAGTTTGTATCGGGCACACATCATCCCTGGCGAACTTTGTATCGAGTGCACCTCAACGTTGTAGAAGTTTGTATCGTGCACAGCTCACCCCTGGCGAACTTTGTATCGAGTACACCTCAACGTTGTAGAAGTTTGTATCGGGCACACCTCACCCCTGGCGAACTTTGTATCGAGTACACCTCAACGTTGTAGAAGTTTGTATCGTACACACCTCACCCCTGGCGAACGTTGTATCGAGTACACCTCAACGTTGTAGAAGTTTGTATCGAACACACCTCACCCCTGGCGGGAATCGACCTTAACACCTTACTGGCGATAGGAACTGATTGCATACATTGTACGTAGATCCAACTTCAACTACAATATGATCACGACAGCGGAGACCTCCATTACTTTTGCAGTTACTGACCGACACGCTTAGTTGGGCTTTTATAGTGCTAGCTCACAGAAACAACATTCCGCGTGTAGACATCTCGCTCCACTCGGGCACATTATTCTGACTGAACCATTTTTCAGCTATATCATGGCCAGAACAAGTAACATTTCAATGATATGATAATAATGTCTGCTTTGTACTAGACCAACACGCTTATTTAAATTTTCACAGTGCTAGCTCACTAAAACAAAAGTCCGCCGGTAGACATGTCACTCAACTCAGAAACACTATTCTGATACCGAACCAAACAGTGTTTGTTCTTACTCCTTAATGCTGCATGCTTAGCGGAGAAGCAAAAAATACCAAATTTATATTCCTAAGTTTAACCCGACTGTGGGCTCGAACACAGGAACTAGGGCATCCGAGACAATCACGCTAACCATTACATCACCAAAGCGTTTTAGATTTTTATTAGGTTATCTGGAGTTTTGTCAGCTAATATATATTATGAATAATTTATAGGAGTATGTATTTGTGTGATATATTGTTGTTATTTTGGGGTAAAAATAAACTCTTAAAATCTGTTGTACATTTCTATTAAATTTGATTCAAGTATATAGGAGAACATTGCTATTAATTCCACAAAATTTTGTTCAGAACAAAGTAGACGATTCTTTCATGTTTATATTAGCCAATTCAAGTAATCACTGTTTTAACTGAATCGACCAATATAAACATGAAAGAATCGTATTTTGGATATTATATCTACAAATTATCTACATGTGATATTTTGTTATCCTTAAAACATATTTTGTTCTCAAATTTGACCTTTACTAATTGAATAACTAAGATAGCCTAGGACCCCCTTCCGCAAGTGCCCTATTACGTTTATTCCCGTTTCTGTTCTACCACAATGACAGTGAACGTCCATTTCATTTGTTAAATAGGACTTCTGATCCAATTGTCGTATGATAGTATGATTTTCATCACGATCTGGCTTTTCACGACTAAATGTCGGGAGTTTGACTCCAACGAGTGGCTCAATGTACCCGATACAGCTTTACATCAGTTACTTGCTGAAGATTGGTTTTCTCCGGGTACTAGTATACTGCGGCTTCGTCCACCAATAAAACAGATCGCTACGATATATTTGAACTCTTGTTGAAAGTAAGGTTAAAGCCCCATAAACCAAGCCAAATTAGGCTATTCATTCTACGGAAGAATTGTATTTCATGGCCTCTCATATCATAATACACCTGCATTGTTTTATCTATGCCTCAATTGATTTTAACAATTCATTTTCAATAAAAACTTTTAAATTATATAAAGATCTGTATATAAAATCTTACCTTGCCGAATTACGATGAACCGTCGTCAGGAAACGTCCATTATGTATAATAATTTATATTCTAATAAAATTAAAAGTTTGGGGTTTGTATAGCTATCACAAATCTTATCGTCAACTTGTCAACAACACTTGTAATATATAACAGAGATACTATGCTTCGATGTAAAACACGAGACTGTCACCTGGACGCAACTTGTCCAATCAGTGATTGATTAGTTGAAAGGTCAGCAGGTAAATCGATCTTTATAATAATACATGTATGTAAATAATTTTTTGGCAATACATGTATATGTTAAGGGAAATTTCGTGTGGTTGGATTTCCGTGATTTTCAACTTTTTTACCAGGGTCAAATGTCAACGAGGTCATGTGTACTAAAACAGAAAGCAAAAATAGTGATGGTCGATAGTTCCATTGCGACTTATTGTCTTATTCGTCGTAAATAACTAAAAACCTAAAAAACAGAGGTTGACAGAAAGCTGCAAGATTAAATCGATTAATGGGAAAATAAGTTACACCCGTCTATTAATAGGTGTTTTTTACCAACGTCGACACAAATGGGGAAAAAAACCACAATAAAACACTTGCTTAGATTTTATATAAGCGGAGAGTAAATTATTATTTCAAAATAAGAAAGTTTAATAATATTGTTGATTAATGCATCACAATCTGGTGGATATTTATTTTCAAGCGAAATCACCATCGTCTACTTAAATAGTTACCAAAACTAAAACGGTTCCAAAAAATGCGGAAAAGTCAAAGACACAGCTCATCACAAGGAAGAGACGTAACTGAATACCACGTGTTTCAAGAACCCTTGCTTCACGTTAAAGACAGCACACAGAAGCTCACATAGGGAAACATCTTACAATGAGTTGTCGTTCGTTGTGTGATGCACATCAAAAGTGTCCTACTCTGTCATCTCACCTTGATCTATGGCATTAAAAATTAAAATTTCTTCCATCCATGGACCACCCTTTTCATGTACTTACTCAATGTATCTCTATTAAGATACTGTATCAATAGTAACAAAAACAGAACATTCAAAAGCGGGAAAACAATTGTTATTTTACATCATCATATCACCGATAAAAATGGGATCTAATTTCCCTGCTGCAAGGTATATAGCTCCGATAGAGGTATATAAGGGTAATAACAAACTTACCGAACTCCGAACAATCTTACAAAGGGAAAGTCAAAACTCATAAGTATATAAACAGACAAAATCAGTCAACAACCGGAAAACTGTGAAAACCGTAATGACCCTGACTTGGTACAGGCATTTCTAAAGAAATGATAGAGGTATCCAATAGACGTACGCTGGACGGAATCACACACACGATTTGTCCTTAGAACAGGTAATAAATCAGTGCCATATGTGCGGAGAATAACAACCTCCTTATGACCAATATTCTTGCCGTAGTGGTCGTTGTTGGCCTGTTGCAAGGCAAAATTATCAAACCCTATCCATTATCACATCCTCTTTTTCTTGTACCAATCTCGACTTTCTCACAAAGGACTAATCAACTGTCATCTTTTAACCGACATAGCGAACTGTTTGTAAGCTTGTTTTCGTCATGAATATACCTTAAGTATTGCTGACTTGACGTTAAACAACAATCGATCAATCAACATACATAATCAAATTTTAATGTTGGAGAAATCATACTGACCTCTATTCTAGCTATAGTTTTCAAACATTTGTCGAATGTACTTTTGGACACATACTTTCGCGGGTAATATTCTAGCTGCCTGGAAGATCAATATATTATGCATTTACATCTCCGAGTGCTAGTTTGAATCCGTTATACTGTTTATTTTTTTTTATTAGTGGGTAATTTCCGTGAACACCCACTGGTAACACCTATACTGTCTTTGAAACTTTCATACATTGTCAATATGAAAACATGCATGTTGTTTATAGATCAAGTGAGAACTCTTTTAAGTTTTTTGTTCGTTTTTTTTTTATTAAAATGGACGAAATTCATTATAATTGATTGTTTATTGCTTAACGCTCAGTATTTCAATTAAATTTGGAACGATAACAAATTCAACAAAATATAAAAACTATATAGAAATGAAAAAGGATGGGTAAACTGGGACAACGATTTCCACCGGAAAAGTATGGAGAGCAAGGACGAACATGTTAGTGTTTTGCAGAGGTAACTATGAATTACTTATTTTGCATATAGCAAAGAGTATATACTCTGAGGTACTCTATGCATAAATGTACTACATAATACTTGTAATCTCTTCTTATGTTTAATAGTTGTACATAAATAGTCCCCCCTCCCCCAATAGAAACAAACAGGTTTATTGCTTCAAAGCTATCATTTTGTGTCAGGAATGTGGAATGCTTACTTGCAAAATCAAGAGGATTCAATAATTAGAAAAATCCATTATTTTGATGTAATATTTCTAACAGAAACTCACCTCGGTTATAATACCCTTATTTGCGTTGAGAGAATGCAAATACTAGAAGCATTCAGTCCGTCGATCACAATCCTCCAATTCCAGATTTTAAGAAGGTTTATGCAAACGTTTGAAATCAACTTCGTCCTAAAATAAAACTTTCACAAAACATTAACTAAAGATTATCATGATCAGTAGTTGATGCTTATTTTAGTCTTTAGAAGTGGCATATAACTTTGTTTTACTTATATAATTCCAGGTACTTCTAGCTATTTTCATCAGTCTGATGATGATGTGTGAGGAAACATAGAAAAAGATATACATTATCAATATTAGGGGTAAACGAGATAATATCGTGCATGTACTGTCAGGTTCAGAGTGCATGTACTGTCAGGTTCAGAGTGCATGTACTGTCAGGTTCAGAGGGGTCGTCGTGGTTGTGTTAGTATGTTAAATTTACATCTACCATTGCAATTGTTGCAAATCATCACTAAAGTTGAGTGTTCGATTCCTGCACATGACGAGGTGTACTCAAATACATTATAACTGTATGTGATAAAGTAAATCAGTGACTTGTGTCTGGTTGGTGGCTCTCACAGTACACGCCAGTTTCCACCACCAATAAAACTGACCGTCATGATATAAATAAAAATGAAATAGTTTTGAAAGTGCCGTTACATATGCATTATCTATATCCTAATACTTACCCTTCTATACCCTAATACTTACCCTTCTATACCCTAATACTTACCCTTCTATACCCTAATACTTACCCTTCTATACCCTAATACTTACCCTTCTATACCCTAATACTTACCCTTCTATACCCTAATACTTACCCTTCTATACCCTAATACTTACCCTTCTATACCCTAATACTTACCCTTCTATACCCTAATACTTACCCTTCTATACCCTAATACTTACCCTTTAGGGGAGATCGTGGTCGTGATCGTATGATAGTTAGATTTATAACTACATGTGCAATCAGGTCGGTGGTTGTCTTCGGTTTCCTCCACCAATAAATATAACCACCTCGATATAACTGAAATAATGTTGAAAGTGGTGCTAAGTACCATAACACTAACACTTAAAGTCAGATCTTATACAAATTATACATACGATTGTCATTCATGGTGTTAAACTAGTTCTATGGACCCAAAATACACAGCTTTAAGGAGTAGCAAAGACCGATTGGCCCAGAACCAACATAATGTATCCGAGGTGGAGCAACATGTCTGCATGCGGGCTGTTGTTTCAGTGAGCTAGCACAATAAAGATCCAATTAAGCTTGTTAGTCTAGTACAAAGCGAATATCATCATTACATTGAATGTAACTTGTTCTCGCCATGATATAGCCTAATTGTTGCTCATTTGACGTTAAATAGCAACCGCTCACTCCTAGCCTTAATATTTCACCAAGGAAAGTAAAAACACCATGATTAAGCGTATATAACAGTGGAGTAACAATATTCAATAACTCGCTCACTTACCACATAGCAGTCTTCCAGTGTGATATATTTGAATTTATAAATGTAATTCGTCACAAGCGTACAGATGTTGACAATTATATTTTGGTTCAAAGCCGACTCCAGGAGCCACCGTGGTCGTGATCGTATGGTAGTTGGATGTACAACTACCTGTGCAATCATTGCCTATCACCAATAAAGTTGTGTGATCGAACCAAGTTCAAGGCGAGATGTACGCGATACAACATTATGTGATAAAATTTGTCAGTGACTTGCGACATGTCGGTGGTTTTCTCCGGGTACTCTGGTTTCCTCCACCAATAAAACTGATCGCCACGATATAACTGAAATATTGTTGGGATTGGCGTTAAACACCATAAGCCAAACCATCCATCAACACCGACTATTGCTACACTATTAAGTCTTCCTTGATGATTAACTTAAATCGTGAAATTGCATATACAACGCACCAAGGGAGTTAATCCAAATAAACTTCAGATATAGTTTACTGGTTAGTAAAATTTGAACTATGTTTCGACACTAACATTGTTTATTTTATATGTTTATTATTGAAAATTACAGTTCTTAAATAATGTATTTATTATCAAAACTAAGGTTCTCCTCCCCCAGGCAGATTTTGGCTACTCTGTTTAGTAAGGTTCTCCTCCCCCAGGCAGAGTTTGCCTTCTCTGTTCAGGCACTTTGATTTTATTGCTACCAAACATTTTTTTCGTTTTTTTAGTCTTTCGATTCTGAGCGTACCTGATGACGTTTATTCCAGATACGCATGCTGCACCCTAAATTTAATATCTACATTTTTAATTTCAATAGCTGTAATGCATTGGTGATGGGATTTTGGGAAATACAAGGCAACTCCTTTCAAATTTGATAATTACGGATATTAACTTTTCATGCAGACCACAATTGTATATTATTCTTTTTTCAATTTAATTGATAGTGGATGTATTATGTCTCGTGTGTTATTGTATAGTATTGTATGTTATGTCTGTAATATATTGAACATTTACAAACAATGCCTAATGGGGTTCACCTATCCCATTCCCGACAGGTGGCGCATGTGTACTATCAGTTATTCGATTCCAAGATGGCGGACGGCGATCAGCTGTGGTCGGTATCAGGACATCTCGGGACCTGGACATCTCGGTACTGAACATATGAGACATCTCGGTACTCGGTACTGGAAATTTCGGTACCGAATAATAAAAATAATTTGATTGAATTTAAAAACTTTTTTAATTTTTGTTAACATGTAGACGTTGTTTATTTCGGTACTGAATAATAAAAATGATTTGATTGAATTTAAAAACTTTTTAAAATTTTTTTTTACATGTAGACGTTGTTAATACCATTTTTTTTTAAATCATCTTTAATTAAATGGACATCAAAGAGGCAATTCATTAATATTTGTTAAATAACTTTTGTTTTGATAACTAAGTCCCTTTATCAATAAATCACAGATAAACTTAACGGGATGATTATTTTCATTTGTTTTGATTGTTTGTATAAATTGTGGCAGCAATGTCCGTCCCAGACAGGAGGCTTTACAATGTGACCAGTGTTCACAGTGGCAGCACAGATTATGCAACACTGGTAAGACCTTTTTATCTAATTGTATCGCTTTTGTATATTATTTAACCCCCCAAATTATAAACAGAAAATCAAGAAATGTCATATATTGAAAGCACTGTCAATTTCCTCAGTTACTCACACGAACACACATAGCATAATTGGTAACGCCACTACAAAGTATGAAGAATTTTTGTGGGGAAAAACAATAAATCAGTCCGTTTTAATGAAATGAAAGTACCCGGGCTTTCTTAACAAACACGCTGAATTTCATAATTTGCATAATTACTTTTGTAAATAATAAATGGAGGTCAAAATAATGAAAATATAAATAAAAATCACTATGCAAAAACAACGATCTCCGGGATCGATCTACACTGGAATTATCAAAAACACATATCGATCCACTTTTGAATCATATATTAAAGAACTACTAGTACAAAAATATTGACAATTAATAAGTACCAAACAATTGTGGTCAGTACCGAATATTGTCTCATCCAAGTCCCGAACTGTACAGTACCGAGTACCGAGATGTCCAGGTCAGTACCGAAATGTCCAGGTACCGAGTTGTCCAGGTACCGAGATGTCTAGGATTCCTGTGGGCAGTGCCGAAGCTCGAATATGATCTACTACGCCGAAATGCATCGACAAACGGTCGAAAAACTGACTTGATTGAAAGGTACATATTACACCGAAAACCCAAGCATACGATTTATGTTCGTTACTTTTCAATATTATTGTATTTGTTGAATGTCCAAGTTGCCCCGACTGAAAATAAAATATCATTAAAATTATGATGACGAATCAGTTTGAATGTGCTTTCGTGACAGGATTCAGAGACAAGACCAGGAGAATTTGTCATATTTATGCTATCCATTATAATTGAAAAAGAAGATTTTGAAGTTAACTGCCTTTATAAAACCAGATGGGATTCATATCCAGGCATAGGTTTAGGTTAGAAAAAAAAATCATTTTTATTAAAAAAACTGACCCAACTTTTTACACACCTTTTCTTTTTATTAGATATTCAAAAACAACACACTGAAAGCATCATATACATGTCATCATTCAGAATGTGAAAAAACGGGGCATATTTTCAATAGAAAAAAATTATGGGGCTTTCAATAGGGGTACCCTCATACGTTTTTTAAGAAACATTTTACATTTAAAAAAAAAAACATTAATTTTTTCACAATTTTCACAATTTTTATTATCTTTGAAATATAAATACACAATCATGTGTAATTACCTCAATAAATATACTAATTTAAATGATGCTCATTACATTCGGTATACATCTTTATGAAATTTGTACAAAAAAATGTATTCCTTATTTGTCTGGTATATTTTCAAAACTGCAGCAATAAAAAAAAAAGTCACTATGGTTTCAAAGCATACCTTGTCCAAATATCCTTATACCCTTGGCTAAATGGACAATATATGCTTCCATACTAAAGTAAAAAAGTGTTTTTTCTTAAATTTAATGCCAAAAAGGGGGCAAAACTATTCCCCCCCCCCCTCAATTTTTAAAAGTAGGGAGGGCAATTGCCCCTAGCTGCAATAATGTAGCTTCTGTGACAAACTTGTGTCTCGGCATAGCTACAACGCGGTCCCATTCGTCACAATGGAGCAAAAAAAAAGTTGCAGTTGAAACATAAAAACTCACTATTTACGCTTCAAACATTTCATTATAACTATTACTGATGATCCCAGTCCTTGTTAAATCGGTTTGGCTGAGAAATATATGGTTTTCAAAGGTAGCAACAACCTTGTTCAAATTTATCGATCGTTTTCCATAACCGGAAACTACGGAAGGCGGAGCTTTTCTAAATATGGTATTTCTTACTACGATGCTTACGACGGCTGATGTAATTATTCACGCCTTAATCGCCAAATATGGTATCGACATCCAAATAGTGAGGCCGGAAATGACGAAATTCAAAACGTTCAGAGTAAAAGTAAACATGGATTTTTATTTTGTGGGAATTACATTCTAAAATACTAGTAGGTGATAAAAACTTGTTATAATAATGGACAAAAGGAAAGGTTATGTCTTATTATTGATAAATGCAGGCGTCAGAAACTCTGTAAGCGAGCGCAAAAAATCTCGGCGGCTGCTCCATTACGTGTAATGGCATCCGTTATAACCCCATTTAGGGTTTTATTATTAGAACTAAATTGCCCCCAGCTCTTTCGCCCATGAAGTGGTATTAGTGAAGTTCGAACTGCAGACTCATATGGAGCATCTGAGTTCATGTCAGTCCGGATTTTTAGTTGTTTGTGCGTCTCAGACTTCACTCTTCCGGGTATTCGTAATTTTTTTGTCAGCCATTAAATATTTGTCTTTTTGTCATGTTAAACTTGTATATTTATATCATATATTGTTATAGTCCGAGATTCTGTAGTAACGGACTACAGAAAATCCATAAAAGCCGTTAGACGGCAGAGGAATCTCGGACTAATATTGTTATTAAAGTAATATATTGACCCTTTAAGTTTAAGACTACTAACAGTAGCTAGACAAAAAAAAAGGTTTCATGAATCACGAAAACATTAACAACTTTTTAATGAATATTATTACCTGATGTAATCAGTGTCAATAAATACACAATTTAAACATTTAACTATCCTATGGTGAAGATTAAAATACATGTACATCTGTAGTTAATAATATGTCTTAAATACAGTCCTTTGTACAAGATGCTTTTGAAATACTTGTTTGAGTGGTTTATTTATCTGTATGTGTACTTTGTGTAACATTACAATCATTATGGCTTCTATAGTACAAGGTAGTACATTTCAATAAAGTTGAAAAGATGGCAGTTCAAATCTGACTGGAAGCTAATCTATGAGCTTTTTAATGTGTGTTTGATGATATTGATTGTATTAACTAACTTCAACTAAGCAACTTGGGCACAAGTCCCTTGCTTAATGAAAGTTTTGAAGGACTGCTCCTTTTTCAGTGTGATTTTTATACGACCACATAAATTTTGTTGTGGTGGTATTATGTTATTGGTCTGTAGACAAAATGGTTTCCTATCTCATCGGTGGTGTAATGGTTAGCATTCTCGCTTTGAGTGTGTTAGATCCATGGTCAAACCTAAGACTATAAAATTGGTATTTGTTGCTTCTCTGCTATTAAAGCATGCAAGTAAGAACAAAGACTGGCCGGCTAGGAATCGGAATATTCATTAATGTGCCCGAGTGGGTTGACATGTCTTCCCATTCACTTGTTTTCTTTATTAGACACCAACAATTATATTAGTGAAGGAGGAAGGGGGGCATGGGATTTTTTATGTCAGTAGAGAATCCAATTTTTTTTCAAGCATCAGGTAGATCAAAAATATTTTTTTATACATACATGAGGTAAAAGATACATGCATACGAGACCTAAAAAAATAATTGTGTGCTTATGGTTAGCGGTAACCCTGTGAAAAAGGTTAGGTAAAGGTGACCAGGATTTTGTTTGTTTGTTTGTTTTTTGCATTGGATATATTGGGCATGCAGATGTTCCAAGACTGTTGAGAAAAACTAATGAAATAGCTAGGATTACAGGCACTAAATTTTAGGTAGGGTCGAGTTAACCTAAACAAGCAATATGTTTTAGTGCTGAGGTGTATTCAGGTCTACTTTAAAATTTGGTCATAGTGGAATATAAACGATTTTTATTCTAAAAAAATCCCCCCCCCCCCTCTCAGTAGTAAAATGGTTAGTGCTTTATGTCTTATTAAAAATATTGAACACTATGCTTAGAGGAACCATTCCTTAAGTAAAAGTAATATAAACTTGTTATTCAATCAACACTGGAAGACATCTAACATAATAATCCCGACACTCTGAGAAGCCGATGTCCTTGAAATGTCATTATGTTCCGAGCAAACCACGTCGCATGGTCAGTTTGTATCTGTCTGTCTGTATCTGTATCTGGTACGTTGTAGAACCCAACTATGGTTTTTATACAACGGGTTCTTGTCTTCTTGATAGCTACCCTCATCTTGTTAAACACAGCATTTGTGGCATTTTGCACGAATACATATACATTTTTTGTAAA
Source organism: Bathymodiolus brooksi (assembly GCA_963680875.1). NCBI lineage: Eukaryota > Metazoa > Mollusca > Bivalvia > Mytilida > Modiolidae > Bathymodiolus > Bathymodiolus brooksi. The sequence goes on from OY804584.1 coordinate 79,347,675, forward strand.
TCAATATCGTAGTTTACATTAGGTACGTTATTGATGCTAGCCGAGGAGTTCCGAAAGTAATAACTGATGGAACACATGCGCCACCTATTAGCGTAAAAATCGTAGGTGAACCCCATTATCTGACAATTACACATTACACTGATATAATTAAGAAAGGTACGTTTTGTTGAAAAATAAAATAAATATATTGCCACGAACTTCAGAAAAACTTGACTTGACTTGTTCAAGTTTTTCTATCCTGTTTTGAAGCGACTGTGAATACAATATATATATATATATATATTAACTGTAGTGTGTATCCTGCAATGTCAATACAACTACGCAGGTATGTTAAGGCTGATTCAGTGTCTGTTTTATGAAAGAGTTGTCTCCCTTCAACGTCATTAAATTTATTCATGTCATGGCGTCACTTCCATGGAAACGGCGATTGTCACTTGATTGGAGAAACGGTGATTTTGTGACTTTTTCATGCATATTTCATGTTACCGTTGTGACAGTAAGATGCAAATAAATGTTAGAAAACTTATTAGTTTGTTATTTAATAACAAATTAAAAAATATCGCTTGCGATCGCCTTTTATTTTGTTTCTGTCAGTCGTAGCAAACTCCACCTACTTATGCCCATATTTGGAAATCGTTGTCGAGAAGAAGCTTAAAAAGTATTTCCACGCACCTGTTCAAAATGGAGATCTACTTGCTGATCAAGGCGCTAATTTGGCTGGAATGGAGGGATATATTCGACACAAAGTCAACATAAGCGACGCATAATGTCCATCTAAAGCAACCTGTTAAAATCGAGAGAATAACTACGTTTATACGAAGTATTATGGTGTCACGAAACAAATTAACGAAATGCCAATGGGAAACGGACAAGCACGTGTTCATGGACATTAATTTCATATGGCGACTAAAACAAAAAAATAGGACCTATAGATAATTCTTCACGAAATTGGGCATTAATTTGGTTCCATGGATTTGTCAATCTTCAGGACTGAGCACACACTATTTCAAGGGTAAGTTTAATCAGTACAAACCCCCTCCCCCCCCCCCCCCCCATATTCTTCAAATCTTGCTGTGGTCTAGAGTGAACCATGGCACAGTCAGTGATTATTGGTTATTGTTAACATCAAATTATTTCAGCTATATAACTGGGAGAACAAGATAGATTTTGATGAGTAGATCATGTTTGCTTCGTTGTGTACCAGTAATCCCAGTTGCTCTCGAGTCAGTAAGTCTGCTCTAACAATAACACTAAATAACAATTAGTCCATAATGAATAGAATAGAATATGTTTATTTGACAATTAAAGACGCTCATGAAAATCACAATATTTACATTAATTGGTATGATTAGATTGATTGGATTTAACATACAAGACATACATACCAGGGGCGGATCCAGGATTTCAAGCTAGGGGGGCGCACTTAAAAAAATTGCGCCGAGCGGAGGGAGGTGCGAACATTTTTGGGGTATTTCGTGTGAAAAATCACGATTTTACGCCAAAAAATCATATTTTTTCCTATTGCGGAGGGAGACGCGAACATTTTTGAGGTTTTTTGTGTGAAAAATCACGATTTTACGCCAAAAAATCATATTTTTTCCAATTTTAGGGCCCCCCCCCCCTGAATCCGCCCCTGCATACAAATACATGTAAATATCCAATTTTGTAATCAATAATTTGAATCAATGCTCAGGGTGTTTAGTGGAGAAGCATGCACAATGAATTACCATTTTCAGTCTGGTGTGATCAGATTAGCTGGAACCCATAATTTGTCATCGCTCCTCGAGGTAAATTTATTATGCTAATGATTACACCATAACCGCCCCTATTAAAAGAATGAAACAAATACTGCTATCGGTTATAAATAGAGATGTACGGGTGTTAACCACAGTTATTTGAAAGAAACCACCACTCGCCAACTCGCGAAAAGCAAGTAGAGAAAAAATTTGGCGAGTACGTTTGTGTAAGAACTCGACAATCTGGCGACCGACCATCGTGAGGTGAGTTCCTATTATTTTGCACTCGCCCCTGTCAACCAACGAAGTAGTTTCTCAGTCAATGATTTAGTATATCTACCCACTGGCCAAACTTGGCAAGTGCAATTCTAATTTGGCGAGTACAATTTTGAAGCAACTAGCCAAAATGGCGAGCTAAGAGAAAAAAAAACGTTTCCCACACTGCGATACAAATACAACAAAAGCCAGCGAAAAATTTACTACAAAAGATGGCACTCCCAACAACACTAGAGGTGAGAATAGGGGGTTATTTTTTTATGCCACTTTCAACAATCTTTCAGTTCATACATGTATATGGTGGCGGTTTGGCCTTGGACTTTTCTTCAAGATAACGGTAACAGACAAACAATTCTTACAGTTTGACACTAATAAAAAGTAATGGTAGTTCCGAAAAGTGGGTTGCGCTATGGTTAGCGAGTCCCTGTCGGGTGAAACCAAAGACTATAAAATTGGTATTTGTTGCTTCTCCGCGAAGCATACACCATTAAGGAGAAAGAGCAAAGACTGTATTGGATCGAAATCCGGATAATGTGTCCCGAGTGGGGTGACATGTCTACCCTCCAACTAAGCGTGTGTCTAGTACGTATACAAAGCTGACCTCATCATCATCTCATTGAAAATCGGCAGGCGATTTCCGGTGTTTACGCTATTACTGTGACAACGTCAGCATATCATAGTTGTAGATGCAGTAGATTATAAGTAATTGTAATATGGAGACGCCA
>OY804584.1:79360411-79365411 GCA_963680875.1 Bathymodiolus brooksi
TACTATCTGTATCCTTATAAACTAATGTTATCTAATAACACATGAAAAGGTATTTAATCTGAAACAGAAAATACATGGAATTGCTACATGAAATAATATTGTAATTCATGCTTACCAGTTAAATTCTGTAATGGTTATTTATTGGGTAGAAATGGGAGACAATTTTAAGAACACATTCAGCATTCGGTAGCGTGGCCGAGTGGTCTAAGGCGGCGCGTCTAAGGCACCAGTCTCTTCTGAGGCGTGTGGTCGAATCCCAGCGCTGCCAAGTTATTTTTGTTTACAATTGTTATTGATTTTTTTTAAATAAAAAGAATTTCATGGAACCGAGAACCACCAACATGCATATAGCTAAATTAGGTATCAAACATTCTGAGCTTGATTTTTAACATTTATAAGCAATTCAGAAATATTTGAATAGTTGCCGACAGCGTCGGTTGGGGATTTGACGGTCAAAAATGCAGTCTTAGTTGGCAACGCGTAGCGGGGCCAATGAAACGGACATTTGAAACGGTTCCTCCATTTTTCAATTTCAATATTAATATGAATTTTGTTTTCAATTTTCAAAGAACAAATGCAATATATTGATAAAGAAGAAGACAAAAAGGAACTAAAAAACCAAAATGAACAAAAACTGCTTGGCAGCGGTGGGATTCGAACCCACGCCTCCGAAGAGACTGGTGCCTTAAACCAGCGCCTTAGACCGCTCGGCCACGCTACCGACAATGTAAAGCGCTCTTAAATATTTATGTCATTTATTTCCATCCAATAATAATTTCAACAATTTAACTTTTCGGCAATATTAGTATATTATTACATAATAAACATACATGGAACTTCCGTCTAACATTGTACCTTTTGTATATTACTATGTTATAGAAAGAAAATGCAATTTTTTATTCAAACCGCATAGTTAATTTGTTATATATTTGGCCAAAGACTAGCCAAAGTTGGAATACTATATTTTTTTCTTGTAACACATATCCTAAATTCTACTTTTTAGAAAATGGTTAATTCCTTATAGTATGCATCAGCAAATCAAAGTTTTTATTTTAATAATTGTGATAAAAAAAATTGTTAATCGCATAAGAACATACATAGTGCGGGTGTATACAGTCATTTCTGTTTAATTTACCGAATAAACTCAAGACATTTTTGTTATATACAAACAAAAAATATGGAACGCTTCACGAATTTGCGTGTCATCCTTGCGCAGGGGCCATGCTAATCTTCTCTGTATCGTTCCAATTTTAGTATATGTACTGCCGAAGCGAGTACACTGTATGATTCACATGAACGACTTATATAGTCAGTCTAATTGTATTGTGGTATCATATGCTTTAGGATATTTGCATATTGATCGATAAAAATTCCAACGTAGTGTATACGTTTATTTCTTTGACTTAACAATAGTTATACTATCTGTATCCTTATAAACTAATGTTATCTAATAACACATGAAAAGGTATTTAATCTGAAACAGAAAATACATGGAATTGCTACATGAAATAATATTGTAATTCATGCTTACCAGTTAAATTCTGTAATGGTTATTTATTGGGTAGAAATGGGAGACAATTTTAAGAACACATTCAGCATTCGGTAGCGTGGCCGAGTGGTCTAAGGCGGCGCCTCTAAGGCACCAGTCTCTTCTGAGGCGTGTGGTCGAATCCCGGCGCTGCCAAGTTATTTTTGTTTACAATTGTTATTGATTTTTTTTAAATAAAAAGAATTTCATGGAACCGAGAACCACCAACATGCATATAGCTAAATTAGGTATCAAACATTCTGAGCTTGATTTTTAACATTTATAAGCAATTCAGAAATATTTGAATAGTTGCCGGCAGCGTCGGTTGGGGATTTGACGGTCAAAAATGCAGTTTTAGTTGGCGAAGCGTAGCGGGGCCAATGAAACGGACATTTGAAACGGTTCCTCCATTTTTCAATTTCAATATTAATATGAATTTTGTTTTCAATTTTCAAAGAACAAATGCAATATATTGATAAAGAAGAAGACAAAAAGGAACTAAAAAACCAAAATGAACAAAAACTGCTTGGCAGCGGTGGGATTCGAACCCACGCCTCCGAAGAGACTGGTGCCTTAAACCAGCGCCTTAGACCGCTCGGCCACGCTACCGACAATGTAAAGCGCTCTTAAATATTTATGTCATTTATTTCCATCCAATAATAATTTCAACAATTTAACTTTTAGGCAATATTAGTATATTATTACATAATAAACATACATGGAACTTCCGTCTAACATTGTACCTTTTGTATATTACTATGTTATAGAAAGAAAATGCAATTTTTTATTCAAACCGCATAGTTAATTTGTTATATATTTGGCCAAAGACTAGCCAAAGTTGGAATACTATATTTTTTTCTTGTAACACATATCCTAAATTCTACTTTTTAGAAAATGGTTAATTCCTTATAGTATGCATCAGCAAATCAAAGTTTTTATTTTAATAATTGTGATAAAAAAAATTGTTAATCGCATAAGAACATACATAGTGCGGGTGTATACAGTCATTTCTGTTTAATTTACCGAATAAACTCAAGACATTTTTGTTATATACAAACAAAAAATATGGAACGCTTCACGAATTTGCGTGTCATCCTTGCGCAGGGGCCATGCTAATCTTCTCTGTATCGTTCCAATTTTAGTATATGTACTGCCGAAGCGAGTACACTGTATGATTCACATGAACGACTTATATAGTCAGTCTAATTGTATTGTGGTATCATATGCTTTAGGATATTTGCATATTGATCGATAAAAATTCCAACGTAGTGTATACGTTTATTTCTTTGACTTAACAATAGTTATACTATCTGTATCCTTATAAACTAATGTTATCTAATAACACATGAAAAGGTATTTAATCTGAAACAGAAAATACATGGAATTGCTACATGAAATAATATTGTAATTCATGCTTACCAGTTAAATTCTGTAATGGTTATTTATTGGGTAGAAATGGGAGACAATTTTAAGAACACATTCAGCATTCGGTAGCGTGGCCGAGTGGTCTAAGGCGGCGCGTCTAAGGCACCAGTCTCTTCTGAGGCGTGTGGTCGAATCCCAGCGCTGCCAAGTTATTTTTGTTTACAATTGTTATTGATTTTTTTTAAATAAAAAGAATTTCATGGAACCGAGAACCACCAACATGCATATAGCTAAATTAGGTATCAAACATTCTGAGCTTGATTTTTAACATTTATAAGCAATTCAGAAATATTTGAATAGTTGCCGACAGCGTCGGTTGGGGATTTGACGGTCAAAAATGCAGTCTTAGTTGGCAACGCGTAGCGGGGCCAATGAAACGGACATTTGAAACGGTTCCTCCATTTTTCAATTTCAATATTAATATGAATTTTGTTTTCAATTTTCAAAGAACAAATGCAATATATTGATAAAGAAGAAGACAAAAAGGAACTAAAAAACCAAAATGAACAAAAACTGCTTGGCAGCGGTGGGATTCGAACCCACGCCTCCGAAGAGACTGGTGCCTTAAACCAGCGCCTTAGACCGCTCGGCCACGCTACCGACAATGTAAAGCGCTCTTAAATATTTATGTCATTTATTTCCATCCAATAATAATTTCAACAATTTAACTTTTCGGCAATATTAGTATATTATTACATAATAAACATACATGGAACTTCCGTCTAACATTGTACCTTTTGTATATTACTATGTTATAGAAAGAAAATGCAATTTTTTATTCAAACCGCATAGTTAATTTGTTATATATTTGGCCAAAGACTAGCCAAAGTTGGAATACTATATTTTTTTCTTGTAACACATATCCTAAATTCTACTTTTTAGAAAATGGTTAATTCCTTATAGTATGCATCAGCAAATCAAAGTTTTTATTTTAATAATTGTGATAAAAAAAATTGTTAATCGCATAAGAACATACATAGTGCGGGTGTATACAGTCATTTCTGTTTAATTTACCGAATAAACTCAAGACATTTTTGTTATATACAAACAAAAAATATGGAACGCTTCACGAATTTGCGTGTCATCCTTGCGCAGGGGCCATGCTAATCTTCTCTGTATCGTTCCAATTTTAGTATATGTACTGCCGAAGCGAGTACACTGTATGATTCACATGAACGACTTATATAGTCAGTCTAATTGTATTGTGGTATCATATGCTTTAGGATATTTGCATATTGATCGATAAAAATTCCAACGTAGTGTATACGTTTATTTCTTTGACTTAACAATAGTTATACTATCTGTATCCTTATAAACTAATGTTATCTAATAACACATGAAAAGGTATTTAATCTGAAACAGAAAATACATGGAATTGCTACATGAAATAATATTGTAATTCATGCTTACCAGTTAAATTCTGTAATGGTTATTTATTGGGTAGAAATGGGAGACAATTTTAAGAACACATTCAGCATTCGGTAGCGTGGCCGAGTGGTCTAAGGCGGCGCCTCTAAGGCACCAGTCTCTTCTGAGGCGTGTGGTCGAATCCCGGCGCTGCCAAGTTATTTTTGTTTACAATTGTTATTGATTTTTTTTAAATAAAAAGAATTTCATGGAACCGAGAACCACCAACATGCATATAGCTAAATTAGGTATCAAACATTCTGAGCTTGATTTTTAACATTTATAAGCAATTCAGAAATATTTGAATAGTTGCCGGCAGCGTCGGTTGGGGATTTGACGGTCAAAAATGCAGTTTTAGTTGGCGAAGCGTAGCGGGGCCAATGAAACGGACATTTGAAACGGTTCCTCCATTTTTCAATTTCAATATTAATATGAATTTTGTTTTCAATTTTCAAAGAACAAATGCAATATATTGATAAAGAAGAAGACAAAAAGGAACTAAAAAACCAAAATGAACAAAAACTGCTTGGCAGCGGTGGGATTCGAACCCACGCCTCCGAAGAGACTGGTGCCTTAAACCAGCGCCTTAGACCGCTCGGCCACGCTACCGACAATGTAAAGCGCTCTTAAATATTTATGT
>OY804584.1:79370411-79372911 GCA_963680875.1 Bathymodiolus brooksi
ATGAAATAATATTGTAATTCATGCTTACCAGTTAAATTCTGTAATGGTTATTTATTGGGTAGAAATGGGAGACAATTTTAAGAACACATTCAGCATTCGGTAGCGTGGCCGAGTGGTCTAAGGCGGCGCGTCTAAAGCACCAGTCTCTTCTGAGGCGTGTGGTCGAATCCCAGCGCTGCCAAGTTATTTTTGTTTTACAATTGTTATTGATTTTTTTTAAATAAAAAGAATTTCATGGAACCGAGAACCACCAACATGCATATAGCTAAATTAGGTATCAAACATTCTGAGCTTGATTTTTAACATTTATAAGCAATTCAGAAATATTTGAATAGTTGCCGACAGCGTCGGTTGGGGATTTGACGGTCAAAAATGCAGTCTTAGTTGGCAACGCGTAGCGGGGCCAATGAAACGGACATTTGAAACGGTTCCTCCATTTTTCAATTTCAATATTAATATGAATTTTGTTTTCAATTTTCAAAGAACAAATGCAATATATTGATAAAGAAGAAGACAAAAAGGAACTAAAAAACCAAAATGAACAAAAACTGCTTGGCAGCGGTGGGATTCGAACCCACGCCTCCGAAGAGACTGGTGCCTTAAACCAGCGCCTTAGACCGCTCGGCCACGCTACCGACAATGTAAAGCGCTCTTAAATATTTATGTCATTTATTTCCATCCAATAATAATTTCAACAATTTAACTTTTCGGCAATATTAGTATATTATTACATAATAAACATACATGGAACTTCCGTCTAACATTGTACCTTTTGTATATTACTATGTTATAGAAAGAAAATGCAATTTTTTATTCAAACCGCATAGTTAATTTGTTATATATTTGGCCAAAGACTAGCCAAAGTTGGAATACTATATTTTTTTCTTGTAACACATATCCTAAATTCTACTTTTTAGAAAATGGTTAATTCCTTATAGTATGCATCAGCAAATCAAAGTTTTTATTTTAATAATTGTGATAAAAAAAATTGTTAATCGCATAAGAACATACATAGTGCGGGTGTATACAGTCATTTCTGTTTAATTTACCGAATAAACTCAAGACATTTTTGTTATATACAAACAAAAAATATGGAACGCTTCACGAATTTGCGTGTCATCCTTGCGCAGGGGCCATGCTAATCTTCTCTGTATCGTTCCAATTTTAGTATATGTACTGCCGAAGCGAGTACACTGTATGATTCACATGAACGACTTATATAGTCAGTCTAATTGTATTGTGGTATCATATGCTTTAGGATATTTGCATATTGATCGATAAAAATTCCAACGTAGTGTATACGTTTATTTCTTTGACTTAACAATAGTTATACTATCTGTATCCTTATAAACTAATGTTATCTAATAACACATGAAAAGGTATTTAATCTGAAACAGAAAATACATGGAATTGCTACATGAAATAATATTGTAATTCATGCTTACCAGTTAAATTCTGTAATGGTTATTTATTGGGTAGAAATGGGAGACAATTTTAAGAACACATTCAGCATTCGGTAGCGTGGCCGAGTGGTCTAAGGCGGCGCGTCTAAAGCACCAGTCTCTTCTGAGGCGTGTGGTCGAATCCCAGCGCTGCCAAGTTATTTTTGTTTTACAATTGTTATTGATTTTTTTTAAATAAAAAGAATTTCATGGAACCGAGAACCACCAACATGCATATAGCTAAATTAGGTATCAAACATTCTGAGCTTGATTTTTAACATTTATAAGCAATTCAGAAATATTTGAATAGTTGCCGACAGCGTCGGTTGGGGATTTGACGGTCAAAAATGCAGTCTTAGTTGGCAACGCGTAGCGGGGCCAATGAAACGGACATTTGAAACGGTTCCTCCATTTTTCAATTTCAATATTAATATGAATTTTGTTTTCAATTTTCAAAGAACAAATGCAATATATTGATAAAGAAGAAGACAAAAAGGAACTAAAAAACCAAAATGAACAAAAACTGCTTGGCAGCGGTGGGATTCGAACCCACGCCTCCGAAGAGACTGGTGCCTTAAACCAGCGCCTTAGACCGCTCGGCCACGCTACCGACAATGTAAAGCGCTCTTAAATATTTATGTCATTTATTTCCATCCAATAATAATTTCAACAATTTAACTTTTCGGCAATATTAGTATATTATTACATAATAAACATACATGGAACTTCCGTCTAACATTGTACCTTTTGTATATTACTATGTTATAGAAAGAAAATGCAATTTTTTATTCAAACCGCATAGTTAATTTGTTATATATTTGGCCAAAGACTAGCCAAAGTTGGAATACTATATTTTTTTCTTGTAACACATATCCTAAATTCTACTTTTTAGAAAATGGTTAATTCCTTATAGTATGCATCAGCAAATCAAAGTTTTTATTTTAATAATTGTGATAAAAAAAATTGTTAATCGCATAAGAACATACATAGTGCGGGTGTATACAGTCATTTCTGTTTAATTTACCGAATAAACTCAAGACATTTTTGTTATATACAAA